>JARFOD010007169.1:0-11562 GCA_031763545.1 Mopalia muscosa | reverse complement strand
CCCCCCCCCCCCCCCCCCCCCCCCCCCCCCCCCCCCCCCCCCCCCCCCCCCCCCCCCCCCCCCCCCCCCCCCCATCACTGGCGATGACATACATATAACATATCTTAATGAAAACAGTAGAAGATGTTAATCAGATTGGTTAAATGTTCGAGTTTGGGAAGGTTTCCACTACTTGTGTTAATTCTCTTAATTAGCATTCATTTAAAACCTTTGGCATCTGTTAATAAAGTTACCCAATATTTTGAATACTTTGTTATGATTTTTTAAGAGACTTAAAATTTCCTTCTCTGTGCGACAATTTCCTTCTCCTTGCGATCACGGATTCTTACTTGTGCTAGCTCTGTATGTAGTAACCGCCTGGCTTCCGTGTGACGTGTGCAGTGTAACAACAACTGTGAAAAAGAGTCTTCTTGATGACCAAACTTAAATAGATAGCTGTTTGTTTTGAAGTGTCCGGACAGCTATCTAAAGAGATGTGTTAAGGGATTGAAAATACTTGCCTTTAGTGGAATTCTCCCAATCCTCTTGCCATTTTGATACAAGTTTAGGCTTAGCTTGTCTAAGGGCTTCTTCGGTTGTAAGTTGCGACAGAATGGAACTATGTTTGAGCGAAAGGCCCGGCTTGGCGAGGTTATCCGCCAATTCATTACCGGGCACCCTATGTGGGCGGGTACCATATGTGGGCGGGCACCCTATGTGGGTGGGAACCCCTATGTGGGCGGGAGCCCACTCGATTGCCACCGAAACACCTTGATAACGTCAGAGTTGTACATATATGTCAAATTTTAAATAACATTAAACTTGATTTATTCCAAGTGTAATTAAACAAGGCCTGCAAAGCATTTAGCGAATCTGTGGAAATAACACTTCTGAGTGGTTGTAATTAAGTATCACGTTTAAAGCGCATAGAATATCGGTGAGTTCTGTGGAGAACACAGAAACGCAGTTTACGTGTCGAAACGACTTACTGTAGTATATCAGTGTATGTCATGACGAGTTTTCTTTCAGATAGAACGTTTCCCCAATATCGACCAAATCTTCATGCAGTACAACAATTGTTTGTCTAAAATTTACGTTAGAAGACAGCACTCTTTGTTTTTGCTGTCTTGTATATTATACAGTTCGTTAGAAATACTATCTTAGTATGTTTGTTGGGTTATTTGATTGGGTTTTTACGTTGTACTCAAGGGTATTTCACTTATATGACGGTGTATTGTCCACTTCACATTGTTTCTTGCCTTATTACAGTGGAAAACCGAGATAAAACTCGTAAAAATTACCCGGGTGATTGCCAGAGCCACATCATGTGACTCACTCATATATCCGATGGTCGACAGATGGACTTGGTCCCGTGAACAGTACATCGGAGTAAGTGCACATGCTAACAACTAAGCTGATACCTCTCTTTCAATTAAGGAGGGTGATTGGGGGGAGCTTCCTTTTGTCCTGACGCTTTCTCTGAGCTAAAGAGGAACATGAAGCCGATCTGTTTGTGATGTTTTTGTAATGTCCTGTGAGTGTCATGTATTTGTCCTGTGATATTTTTGTTTGTTGCCAGTGGTGTGGTTGAGGGCGGGGGCTTCACCCACTGGGTTGGCACGCCGTCGTGTGTGGGTAAATTAACTTTAAGTGCGGAGTTAAACCCCAATCAAACAAACTTCAATGCGTCCTCTGTTTAGCCATACCAAAAAAGCTGACACAGAGGGCTTTTTTATCAATACAATAATAGCTTCAAACGTAAACAACAAACACATGGATAACTCAGTCATAGGATGAAAATAAATCCATGCGAAATGCCTCCCTCATCAGAGATTATTTACGGTACAGAAATTGTCGGTACAGAAATGGTCGAGGTTGTTCAGACATGTATTTTAACTAATTGCACATGTTATATTATTTGTACCAAAGTGTGTTCTTTCTCTTTTAAACGATAAATGTGATTATCTTTAATGACATGTTATGTTCGAACTGTAATACTTCAACCTATTAAGTGTGACATGTAATCCTATTGCAGGTTGTGAGAGCAGCTGTTACTTTTCCGGCAATAATGTGTCCACATACAAGCATTCGTGTTTCTTGTCGTAAGTATGAAAGCAAATCCGAATTTTCACAAAATGTATTGAACACGTCGGTGCATATTCCATGAACAGGACAGTGTTTTTTGGCAAGGAAATTTCTGATGGTTTCCAAGTGACCTGTGTGTCGTATCTTTATTGACTGTATAAAACAAGTCAATAAGATACGTATATTCGCATCTTTGAAAGTCCTTGAATGTACTAGGCACATTTCATCAGATGTCCTGCGATCGGATCCATTAGCATCGGATTTTTTTTTTTTTTTTTCATATCAGCTGATAAACATAATAAAATTTGAGATTCCTTTATAGTTTCTTCCCTTTTATACAAAACATTGTCATGGTTGATTACATGCAGCGTCTTTATATATACATATAAACTATTCATGTTTAGCTTTAATGGATCATCAGTATAGCTGGCATTTACTGATGGCGATTAGGTGTATATCTCTGAGGGGCCTGGGTCCTATTCCCGACCAAGTTTCAACCTGTAAAACTTTCTGAACTGGACTCTTTTCAAACTTGGAAAGTAAAGTGTTGTCCCTAAATAACGAAAGTACTGTTCAAGTTCTGTTTCTTAAAGATGCAAAAATCGTTTATATGGATCATAAGATATGTATAAGCCACTGCATATTGGCCAAAATCTTATTTAGTTATTTTAATATTTTCAGGGCTGGTGCTATAGCAGGTATTGTCATTGCCAGTATTATTGGTGTAGGTATCCTGATAGCTATCTTTGTATGTTGTTTCATCAGCAGTCGCAGAGTGAACGCTCAAAAACTCTCCAACAGATACGGTAAGAATTTTGTCTTTAACTCATGGTGGGTGGTTTGTTTGTTTCATTGGGGTTTAACGATAACTTAAGGTTATTTCACTTACATGACGGTGTGCCAGATCCATGGGTGAAGGAAAACATATTAGAGGACGAATGCAGGACACTCACAGGACAATACAAAGGCATCACATGCATATTGGTTTCCTGTTACTCTTTATCTCACAGAGCACCAGGGTAACAGGTGGGTCGATATCCCTCCAATGAACCGCTCGTGGTGGTTCGAGGGAGATTCTCGTAGTCCACGGGCTCGTTCCTCAAAGCGAGCTAAGCCTTAGGTGATGTTAAATTTCATGGCGACCAATATTTAAGGCATTGTGCGGTCGTGGCATTTAAGATCCACGTAGACTAAGATCGCATTGTGGAACAATACCCTGGCGCCCGGAGTTAAAAAGGATCAGGAAGCTGTTTGTTTATGATGCATTAGAATTGCACCCTATGAGTGTCCTGTATTTGAGTGTGATCCCTTACCCACTGGGCAGGTATATCGTCATGTGAGTGAAATAACGGCGTTAAGCCCCAATGAACCAAACAAACAAACTATTAATTCCATTATGGACGATGTTTTCCTTCAGGCCATCTGTCTTTTTTTTTTACCGCATCAGCTTATTCTGCTTTGATCAAGAAATACAACCCTCATATGGACTAAACAAAAAACAAAACAAATAAACACATACCCTTAGCTTTACAGTTCTTTGAAACTAGTAATATCTCTCCGATCCACAACGATACATATTGCTGATACAAAACCGTTATAAAATAATCATTCGTCGTTAAATTAGTTCACAGCTTTACGAAAAATCGACCCGAAAACTACACAGCAAAGAATGCAGTGAAATTTTCAACGAAAACAAAAACCCTTCTGAAGGAAGCGATATGTATGATAAAATCGTTTCTTTTGCCACATAACACAATATTTATGGTGATGCAGGATACCGTATCTCTTTTCCTTGCAAATTAACAGACAATCGTCGTGTATCTTATGTTGATGACAAAGGGCATGTCGTTCATGTAAGGCGAAATCACGAATGGCTATGAGATTTATACAAGATAACCTATGCAAACCTTAGTTACCTGTCAGTCAGCTTCCGTAGATTGAGGTTATCGAAATGTACTAGAATTCTTTACATGAATTATGTACTATTTTCAAGTTGATGTTAGCTGGATAATGGTGCTAGAACCTGCCCCAAAACATTGCTCGTCTATAAACCCAGAAGTTGCATATCCATAAATACCCTTTCATGTTATGAAGTATATACCTTACAAACGCTCCATAGAAAATGTAACAGGTTTTCTTAGGAATCCGGAGTGTCATGAAAGAAACACCTACTGTTTACGAAAATGCCCACTGTAACTTAACCGTTTTCAAAATACATGTACAGGTAAGGACTAAACTTTACGCTTAGAACGACTTCAGCATAATTAAGTCCATGCTATATTAACTGTTGATATGGCGCTCTCCGTATTTGTGTCATGTTTATTTGTATGTTTAATTTTGGGTTCATGTCGTACTCTATGGCATTTCAATTATAATACCATATGACGACGAATTGTCCATTTTATATTGTTCCATGCGTACACGATTTGGTGTCTCGCTGATAAAATGTTTGATTTATACTATAAGACATGTTTTATAATTTGATACAAACAATGTACATGTTAAGATGGATTTACATCTGTCAATAATTATGTTTCCAGATTCAAGGATTGAATCCTCAGCGCATAGATATCCGTCAGATTATCCCCATGCAGATGTCAGGGGGAATTCCCCGGCCATGTATTCTTCTCCTCAAATGGGTGCTCAGAAATATTAATACCTTCCATGCAAAGAGAACTACCCGTGTACAAGAAACAGCAGTAATAGCTCTATACTCACGGAATGATAAGGGTTCAGGAAAATCGAACACTAGTAAATGTGTTAGACTAATTTATGCAATTTGAATACTCAACTATGTTTCTAATACACCTCGGTAAGATCCTACTCACGCTCGCTCATCTGTGACTATTTAGACGAATCTTTTTGCTTTAATCCGCCGATCGTAGTCGCTGGTTGTCTTCAGGATTGGTGGAACAGGGTTTCTATGAACAGGGTAAAAAAGGCCATTCCATTTGGGACGTTCTAGGCTGCAGTAGATTATGTCATATCTAATGCCTCGGCCGTTTAATTGTATGTTCCAATAACAATTGATCGGTAACCAATCAAAGTCCGTGTGAAGATTTAGACAACTAATAGAATATGTATATTGGATTTTCAACTAAGGTAAACCCTGTTCTGCCAAGCAGTGAGAAACGGGCATGTTTTTATCAGTCAGCGGATACAAAGAAAGTAATTGTGTATATCCCATGATTACTGGGAGTACTAGATACAACTGTGTGAATTATCCCATCTTAAATAACCAGCTTCTAGTCTTATTCTAGTCATCGTATTTCACCAGGAAAAGAAATTTGGAGGGTGTGGGGTGAAAATATGGGGGGGAGGGGGGGGGGGGCATTCTTTCAATAGAAGCCAGGAGATGGCTTCCTTTTTTCGCTTGTATAATCTTGTGTTTCATCGATTATCGGTCTGTTATATATTTAATGGTTTTATCAATAATTCGAAACGTTTAGAGTTGTTACTATACTATATACTCAAATATAAACAATCCCAATTTTACTTACCCATTATCAATTAAAAAAGATCACAAAACTTCACTATAAAAAAAATCATGGACTAGTAATTATGTTACTGTAAGCAATGTTTAGCGTTAATGTTATTGGCCAATGTGTAAACAGTTTATCTTATAAATTCTTATACCGCACAGACTATTGGTAAAATATATTTTAAATAAATGAAGAGAGAAAAAATTCCTTGTCTCCACCGGGAATCGAACCCGGCACCTTTGGGTTACAGGCCCAACACTCTACCGACTGAGTCACAGAGGCTCACCGCAAAGTGATTCTCGAATTCTTACCCAATGAAGACGGCGATTTTCTCTCTTCATAAAGCACGGACACAGGGACGGTAAATTAGCATCTTTTTGATCTAGATATTACTCACAATTGGTTTTTGCTTGAGTAAAACCGAAAATCTGGTTCTGGCATATATATTTTAAATAAATAAAGAGAGAAAAAGTTGCTTGCCTCCACCGGGAATCGAACCCGCGACCTTTGGATTACAGACTATTGGTTAAACGGTTGACAGTCATACAGAAACATTGTATCTTAAGAAGGATTTTCTGTAAATGAAGATTGTATTGTTTTTTACTTTTTATTTATATATATAAAATATCGAATCTCAATTCCTCGTGTTTTGGCGTTTAACAACGATTAAAAATGTCGATATACTGACTTTACATTGTACAGTTGTATGTACCAGGAACAATTTAGTTTTCTAATTAAGGATTTACTGTAAAGGAAAATTGTATTGTGTTTTCACATTTTATGTATAAAAAATATCGAATCTCAATTGGAAGCATTAACCTGCCCACAGATACCTGTATGTACACTCTTAGACAAATATGGCTCCATTTAGAACCATCCTGGTTCCATTAAGAACCATCCTTGTTGCTTAAGAACCATCAAAGAACCACTATTTCTCTAAGAGTGTTACTAGTAAACATATGTTCTTGAAAGCCTACCAGTAGACGGCCTCGTCATTAATTACATTATTACGAAGATTTACTCATGACGAAGCCGGCTACTGGTAGGCTCCCGAGAATGGATGTTTACTAGCTATACAAGTGTCTGTGGCCTGATCTTGTGACCTCGAGTGACAAGGCCTTAGAAATGTTTATTTGTAATGCCCATTCACCATTGGTGAAGATTATCTATAACTCACCGACTGATACCATCAATGCCAAAGGCCCTTGTTTTCAATCGAACTGATCTTGGTATGGATTTCGGCAATCACCACCGAGGTTAAGCAATATGTATGATATGAATCGATTGGTAGGGTTAATATCAAGAAAGTGTTATTCCAAAATAACGAAAATACTGTTAATCTTCACTTTCTAAAAGACACACAAATTATTCAGGGTTAATAGCAAACTATAATGTACACCCGTACAGTCTTACATCAGAAATCACTTATAAATAGTGGACTTCTGTTTATTACTAATCAATTTGGTGTGCCTATTGATAATAATGAGAATGGTTTTACGATTGGTTGATTGATTGCTTGGTAGTTTACGCCGTGCTTAAGGGTATTTCACCTATATGATGGCGGTGTATTCCAACAATAATTTACACTAACAACGAAGAAGTGATTTTTTAAAATATTGGAATATATTTAATTTACTCCACTGCTAAGTAAGGTTAGCCAGAGGGCGTCTTACGAATGGACAAGAATGTGAGAGACTGCATCTGTTTCTTTGGGAGTTTGGGTATCTGATAATAATGGGACAACATCGGTATAACCTCTCACCCACTACCTCTCAACTCAATTATAACCCTTCTTGACGGTATAATCTGAATTTCATACACGAAGATTTTGGTTTTGTTTGAATGAACGGAGTTTTAACACCATACTTAAGATCTTGCTGGACCACTTGGTCGATTTTCAGAACACCCATTGTATTTAGTCTCTTATGCAGACTACTATAAATATGTACCTTATTTATGTATATCTTTAGAAAGTTTTAATGCTCAGGATTGCATATATGTGACTGTGGTGAAAATCCAAGAATTATTGCTAAACATATTTTACAATGAGTAAATGTCAATAGAAAAAATAGACTGCATTTTTCATGGTTTGTTTCTCCAATTACAGTAATGATACTCAATAAATTAGTTGACCGAGTAGCCCTTGGACTAGTAAAATGTGAAGTAACTAACATGAATAGTTTTTAGCAATACACCTAGGAAAATGTAGTCTGCAAAAAACTGAAGTGCCAAAAATAGGCAATTAAGTTTTTGGACTATAAGATATGATTATTGGCAAACTAAATTATAGGTTCCCAATTTAATTGTTTGTAATTAGACTTTGAATTTGTTTTTTCACCAACATATAGTTTGAATACCTAACTTTTAATTCAAGCGATAACAAAATTTGGTTAATTTCGAGCCCAAGGGGTCCTGCAAGACCGTAAGGCCATTCAACGCAGATGACGGAGCGCCAGCTAGCCGAACATGTGAAGCCACCCTTGACGCCACTGGCAAAAATTCTATACAAGACAGTATAAAGTCAAGACAATCACAGGATGTAACTTAGTCATCACATACAGCTTCATGTCCTGCCTTAGCTCAGAGGGCACCCTGAGCATCTGGATGCTCATTCCCAGCCAAGAGAATTTGCTTCTTGAATTTCAAGATAAATAGTTGTCACATTTCGATAAAATCTGGCAGAGCAATGACATGTGGAAGTGTGTATTGTCAAATTTTCGCCCAAATGAGATATTATTTACATGTTGATCTAACGTGTTAAAGACGAGGAATTTGTTTGTTCTTTTGGCCAGAAAATTGCCTCATGCCTTTAATATTTAAAGAAAACGGTATAAAGTAACAAGCCATGAAGACAAATCACAAGGATTGAAATTTATAAATTACGTTGTGGTGTTCTACTTGAGTTTCTCACACGTGAGGGAAATCCTTTGCTGATATGAACAGTTTCAAATGCTGTTCAGTTAGGCTATAAGGCCATTTCCGTATCATGCCCATGTGTGCACACAGAATATCTGGCGGTTAACATTACACGTTTTCGTGTAATATTATTGCTTCCATTCATCTCCAAGATAACTGTACCCGGTATCGAAATTGTCGACGGAAGTTCAGACATGACATGACACGAACCGGTTATTTATCGGCGAAGGTTTTAATCAAATGGAGAACCTATTACCGAAGCTATATTTATAAATAGTTTCTGAAAACGGGTAATATTTTCGGTTATCGAGATACATTTGGTAGAGCAAATGGACAAAGAAGAAGCCATTTACGAAAAAGCTGGTTATGTGTCCCCAGATTCTGCCACCGAGATGAGTACTATATGAGTACTGTGTATTGTAATTAAACCAGCCGATAAAGGGTCAGCTACAGTTATTATGGATAGGCAGGATTATATAAATGAGGCAGAACGTCAACTAAGTAATCCTGACTATTATAAAGGCTAGACAACCCTATTTGGCCAGAAAACAGACGGAACGTCAATGAAATAATTCTAATTTCATGAGTTCTTAACAAGGCGATAATCTACTCCCAGGCCGGGATTCTAAAATATGCTTTTCTACATTTTCCATAAAATCCACAAACCACAAGAGAAATAGCCTCATCCGTCTCTGCCTCCAGGTAGACCTAGAATACCAGATTGTTCCTCAGAATCTTACCATGTTTCAGAACATATTGATTACAACCTCAATCTAATTGCTAACAGTCGTCAAAATTTTATTTAAACAATACTGAGGACTCTGATTTTTTAATAAGTTATCTGATATTAAGGTTGATAAATACGTCACATTAGATACACTTGACGTAGAAACCAATGTACTCAAATATCGACTTTGAGGCAGGATTTAGTTCTGTTAACAATGCTTTCAATCGGTATCCTCAGTTGAAACTGCGCTTGAAATGTAATAATTTCGAGTTAAATGACCAAATATACCCGCAAATTAAGAGTTGTGCTATGGGTAAAAGGTTAAGCCCCAACTTTGCGTCCTTTTATGGCAGAATCGGAACACGAAGCCCTTGGCAAGCGTGCTTAGCAGCCCCTGCTGCTCTTAAATACTTGATGACATATTTAAACTCTATCAGCATTGCAGAGATGATCTTGATCTCTTCCTTGCCAATCATTATTAGCACGATCCTAACATTAAACTCTAGCCCATTGTTTTTAAAAGCATAGATTTTCTGGCAGTATAACGGTATTCAGATACAGCAGGGTCTTTGGATGTTAAGGTGTTCTTCAAGCCTACAGACACCCACCAACTTCTCCATGTTAAATCACTTCCTCCTCCATATACCTTTGAGGGAATTATAAATTCAAAAGTAATAAGGTTTCACGGAAATTATAGTATTCTTTTGATACCTTAAATCAGGCCCTTATCCCAACAAGATATACTAGACGACTTCTTGGCCAAACCAAATCCTAAACATTCAGACAACTGAACAGTTATGAATTAGACCAATGGCTAGAATCAGCTCCTAAAAAAAATATCGCCACCCTTCTATGTAGTCAGACAGGCCTTCATAAGGTACGAAGGCGAGATACAGACTTAAATACCAAGTAAGGCGTCCTGTATTGGGCAACAAACAAGAAATATTTATTATTTGGAAGACAGTTTGAATCCTGGTTCAGAAAAGTGGAATAACTTATAACTTGTAAGAAGTGTTTGAAACAATAAGTTGGTGAAACCAAAAATCACTTACTGATCATTCGGTTAAAGATCATGCAGGCTCCATATAACTGCAACTGCTATAGGGATAGAGAATAACCAGCAAACATAATGCAACATTCTCTATCCCAAGGAATCGCCCCCGTAGGGGAGCGGGTGGGCCGTTTAACACCAGCAGGCCCTGTAGAATACTCCCCCGGCTTCCTCAGTCAATGGTAAGAGGCGAGAAAAGAGGCAACCTGTTGGTCGTGGGTTGCATCCCGTGTCGGAGGAGAATGAGATCCTGGTGACTGAGGGGCAGTTTGGCTGGCAAAAGGGTGCCACATAGCCATTCTGCTCCAACACGTCACTTTGGCTCAATATTCTCCTAGACGGGTGGTCAGATTGGCCCGATCTGATCAATCGGCTGGTCATGTCGAGCCCTGCAATGATCAATTATTAGTTCCATCGTAATTAGTAAAATCCAAGCTGAATAAAAGTAAAAATATATAAATTAGGTTATTACGTCCTATCTTAAATTTTAAGATCATTGCAGAAGGTGGTGGCTCATGGGTCAATTAAGTAGGAAACAATATAATTTATTTTTTGGTCCTCCTCAGTGGAATCAAATTTTAATTTAGTTTCCTATTTAAGTATATCACCCATGGAACCCTCGTTACCTGCTCCTGCTAGTTACCGCAGGAGGGGTCTCGCCCTTGTTGGCACTCCGTGGAGGGTGGGGACATGGGTGGTGAAACATTATCAGCCTTATCAAATTAATTCTGGTAAAAAACGAAAAGTTATAGAAATTGATTTAAATGAGTAAAACCTAATTGGCCTAAATTCATTGTTATAAGTAGCAAAATAGAAAATAAGTCTGTGACAATAATTTCGCCGTTTGCCTTAAATAAGACCCTTATAGCAACGGCAGGAACTCTAAAAAATGTAACTAAAATGCGATCTGGTGACATTCTGTTGGAATGCACCAGAGAGCAGCAGGCGGTAAATCTACTTAAATTAAATAAAATTTTAGAGTTACCAGTAGCCGTAAGAGAGCCTTGGAAGGAATGGAGGTAGACAACCGTCCTCCTCCATCAACATCCCGTAGTCGTGGTAGAGGCAAGGCCTCTCATCACGACACACCATTTTGGGCGATCCTATAGAGGACAGCCCAAGAGAATCCAGGAACTGTTCCCCAAACAATCAAAAAAATTCACAGAACAATCCTGGATCTCCAATCCTCTCTCCTCCTCCTTAACGGATTCCATAATCCAATGGAATTGTCGAGGTCTGAAGGCTAATATGACTGAGCTGGGCCTCCGAGTTCAGTCATATAACCCATCAGCCATATGCCTTCAAGAAAGTCACTTGAAAAC
>JARFOD010007158.1:0-11563 GCA_031763545.1 Mopalia muscosa | reverse complement strand
TACAGGACAATAGTCAGCATTCACCCAACAAAAAAATCAGGCATAAGATAGAAAGTCAGTAATTTTGTAAAATATTGATTGATTGATTGATTGGTGTTTAGCGCTGTTCACACAGGTATTTCGCTTTTCTGAAGGTAAGTAAATACTTTGATGGATAATTATTTTACCTTCATAGGGCGGACAAAATATATATACTCCAATCTGGTATGTAAAAGAAGTTCAACCCCAAAATACTTCATGCCAAAACAAAGCACAAACAGAACTGTACTATCAAAAATGTACCAAAAAATATAAATATCTATGTTCAACAAAAAAAAATCAAGAAATAAAAATAAATCAAATCACACAACGGCATCGCGCAACATTGTAAATATTTAAAATAAAACAAGTTACCATAAATGCAATCATAATTAATTGATTATCTTGATTATTACTTAGTTATAATCCTTTTCAATATGAGTTACTTACATTCTTCTCAAAATGATAAAGTAGAACAGAAGATTATTTTAATGTACATGTATCTGGTGTAAGTGTTAAACCTCACGTACTACAAGTTTTAAAAAATCACCAGTCCAATTGTGTAGTTGATGGATCACATGGTGTAATATCACAGTTGTTTTGTTTCTGCAATATAAGCTGATTAAAGAGCCCATAGTTCATATATGAAAATATCTATTATTTATAGACCTGATTATGTCTATCTGAGTCATTATATTCCTGTAGTATTAGTTATTCAAAGAGCATCGTTTAACATAATCATATAATACAAATAATAGCCATATCTGTGTCTGAAATATTGACAGAATAATAGGAAATTTTCTGATTAAATACTTCTGATTAAATCCACCCCTTTGTATTGTTTTGTTTTATTGGAGTTATATGTCATACTTCATGGTATTTCACTTATATTACATTGAATTGTCCACTTATCACTGCCATACTTAAATACAGTGACATATCAAAGGTTGAGTAGTCCGACTCTCTGACCTCTGAATCACATCATGTGACCTCTCCATACACATGAGGTCGACAAGCGGACCCAAACATGTGAGTGGTATATCAAAGAAGGTTAAGTAGTAAGACTCTCTGAGCACTGAATTAAATTGTGTGACCTCTCCATACACATGAGGTCGACAAGTGGACCCAAACTTGTGAGTAGTATATCAAAGAAGGTTAAGTAGTCACCGAATCACAGTTGCTCGTCAATTCTACTCATGCATGTACAGTGAAACAATAAAAATGTAAGATTTGGAATGTGAATATCTTAAGACATGTTGGTTGTAATTTAATTATCTGGTCATTAAGACCATTCTTAAGGTTAATTCACCTATGTGGTGTAGTGAATGGATATAACCCTGGAACTACAAAGTTAGTGAGTTATAGAAAAATTTCACTCCATGCTATTTTACACAACAAACTGGGTTTAAAATACCAGGCACAGAGGTACAAGTTTATATCATCAGTATGGGACATATATAAGTACTGGCCGAGCTCAAAAATAAGGGGAGAGTAATCTACCATTCGGTGTCGAGATTTCTGCATTAATTTTACCATCGTGAGAGCTTAGCAACCACCCGCGTTAATGCTCTATTCTCATCCTTTAACTTTTCATTTTCAGCTTTTAATCTGCCCATAAGCTGAAAAAAGTACAGCAGTAAAACTTCAGAGTTTCATCGGTTGGTTTATGAACTGATGGCCAAAAATATATGAATGAGATGAAATGTAACAGTGTTACCATACTGAATTGATTGATTAAGGTAGTCATAGTAAGGGAAGCGATACACCATCAGATAATGAATGAGTTCACAGTAGTTGTTGTAATGATTTATTGTTGATTGATGAACGAATAGGGTAATCTTTGAGAGGAGTGACTGGTGAGTAGACTGTTAGTTTGATTTCATGTGATGATTCGCTGGTTGAATGGAATGAAGGATGGATTGATTGACTAAGCAGAGACTGAAATAAATGCTACAATGGTTTAATAATAACGTCTTCCGTCATTTACTTTCTAAAGGATCACATCCATAACAACATATCTAGTCAAGTTATGATAGATTTTCAGAAAAAGCTCTCTGATAACTGAAATATGGGTTGAATTTCACCTAAAACAATTTTTTTTATTTTGGTATTTTACTTTTGGTACTGTTAAAAGTTTTCAAAAGAACAGATTGATCTCAGAAATGTGTGTTTTCAGGTCATATAAACCATTTGTCACAAATGAGAAGGTCTACAAATTGAAACTTTTGGCATAATAGATTTATGCCAAGGGCTTTAACTCCTAATCCGTATCTGAGTAAAACAAGTAAACCAAACCAACTAAATATGGATGAAAACGAACAAAACAGGAGAGCATTTCTTGGAAAACAGTGATGAGTAGTAAGCGGGTTCAAAGGATTGGTGGATCCAAAAAGCAAACTCTCATGAAAACAATTATATTGAATAAGTGTCTCTATCATATAAGTGACCTTTGCACTAATCTTGCCACTGTGTGACAGATAATATTTGAAATATGGCAATATAATCAGATAAGTTTGTTATCAACATCTTCTTTTATTATTTATTAGATGATGGGAATCCCTGAGAGAAGAGTTTGGAACAAGGCATTATCACGCCTTCTTTTTTTTATTTATTAGATGATGGGAATCCCTGAGAGAAGAGTTTGGAACAAGGCATTATCACGCCTTCTTTTTTTTTATTTATTTGATGATAGGAATCCCTGAGAGAATAGTTTGGAACAAGGCATTATCAGGCCTTCTTTTATTATTTATTAGATGATGGGAATCCCTGAGAGAAGAGTTTGGAACAAGGCATTATCAGGCCTTCTTTTTTTATTTATTAGATGATAGGAATCCCTGAGAGAAGGGTTTAAGTTTGGAACAAGGCATTATCAGGCCTTCTTTTTTCAATATTTTGCTAAACAAATTCTACCAGTGAATTTAAATCCAGATAAATAATCTTTTGGTTATGTGAAAGAAATTGTGCCAACAATCTTTCTTGTAGATAAGTCATGTTTTCAATGTATAAATGCATGCATTTAATACTCCCGGATGTTCAGCTAGACAGTTTAAAATGCACTCCTACGGCTGTTCAAATAGACAGATAAAAGGACACAGCATATTGCTTTTCATAATTCCATTATAGAGCCCACCTTCTTACCCCCCTAATATAACTATACTTTTTCTCTTACATTTATAAAAATTATCGTTAAACGCACCCCAATCATATTAATTTATATCTCATGACCTGAAAATATCGCTTGAAATAATCACCTACTCTGTCCCATATATTTTTTATTTGTGTACATTCAAATCTTAGGGTAAATTTTCCAGTCGTCAATATATATACTTCTTATATAAATCGCACATAAATACTGTACATATAATTTTATATTATTATAATTTTGTAAATATTTTGTAACATTCTTAATGCTTACAAACTATTTGTTCTTGACTTGTATTATCTTACCAGTGTAAACCTATCTCTGAATTCATATAATACTATGTGTACTGAAGTCTAACTGTATTTCAGTATGTGTGGGATTTAAGGGGGTACTCTGGTCAAGGCAAGCAACAAAAAAAGGGATTTTCATTGGTTTTACCAAAAATCAGATATTACCAGATTTCACTTCCTTTACATACCTTTGTCAAACTATGTGATGTAATTTGCAATAAAACTGTTGTAAATATTAATAAAAGCCTTTTTTCGTAAGCGTGTCATCTTTGTGAGTTGCCTTGTTTATTCTGTTGTTTCCATACAACGAGACACCACAGGTAAAATTTGATGGCAGATTCTTTTTTGGTATGCCTGAAAACAAGTTCCTGTCTTCAGAACTAAAAAAATTTAGTTGTCGACCAGAGAATCCCCTTATTGAATGGTGAGAGAATGGTGAATGCATGTTTAACTGTACAGTAGTATACATCATGTATATAAATTTTTGCCTATATCTCATTACTTCCCTCATACACAATTTATGTACAGTACGTTTTCTTTACACAATTTCGGATCACTTAATGATACACATTCCATTCCTTTCTTTTAAATACCTCAATTTTTCAGTATTTTCGTTATTTTGGAATAACACTTTCTTAGTTTGAACATATACCTGTTCAGAAAATTTTGTAAGTTGAGACCCGTCCGGGAATCGAAACCATCGAAGACACAAAAATTATTCATTACCTCAATTTTTGTTTAACAATCTTAAAATAATTATGTTTAATAATACATGTAAATGATCATGCCGTAAGCATTCAGCTTACTGTGATTTTGTCATTATTAAATTAAGCTTATATTTTAAAAAAAACCAGACACAATATAAGACATTCTGACTGCCTTTGGACAATCTGGGCAAAACTTCAGCATTTATGACTGAATAGATTTGTTCGTTTGTTTGATTGGTGTTTAATGTTGTACTCAAGGGTATTTCGCTTATGACCACAGATTGTACACTTCACATTGTACCCCCGCGATTGCCGGAGCCACAACATGTGACTCGCTCATATACCTGATGGTCGAAAGGCGGACTCGAACCCGTGAATGGTAAATCGAAGCAGTTCAGTTCAGAAAGCTCACTCGCTACCACTGAACCACGGACGCGAGCATGACTGAATATGATATGAATGGAAAATCTGAAAAGCTGCAAATGAAATATGGACTGGTTGAATCAAAAAAAGTATCACTAGTTTGCAATGCTTACCAGCTTTCTCTTCGTCCCTTTTTTTAGCTGCCTCTTCTCTCTTTTTCCTGATTATAGCTAATCTGGCTAAATCTGCCTGAGCTTCGTCTGTTTGTCCCTTCTGGTGCATTTCCTGATATCTTACTCGTGCCTGCTGTTTTTCTACTTCCTCCCTGGAGTAAACAAGAGTATAATTATGTTAATATATTATTCATGTAATTAAGGATACTCTAACCCCCCTACAGAGTGTTTTTACGTTTTACTTATAAACTACTGTGAATTTTGCAACACATGTATATATATTCTGAATTGTTCTGCAGAACAATAATAAGTAACTGATTTTTTTCTAAAACTTACAGAAAAATATATTTTGCATAAAAAGTACAATTTTGCTACCCCTTTTTCAAATTGCTACTTCTTTTTACACTATTTACGTCTACTGTTTAATCTTACATCAACGTATAATACATTATGTGAACCCCAAAACGGTCATTCAGTTTTTCCTTATTTGTCTTAGTTTTTTTTGCAAAATTCGGTTAAAGGTCCAAAATCCAAAAAATGATTCAAAATAGTGAAATTTCAACTTCTTATAACTTTATCTAAGAAACGAAAAAGATATTAAAAATCTGAATGACTGTTTTTTAGTTTTATATGTTAAGATGAAGTGTGCAAAAAATCAGTTCTGTAGGTACAAAAACAGCCGAGAGTAGGCATTTTTCCAAGTACGGTACACTGAAAAATGAAAGCAGAGAAAATAGGTAAAATGTATTTCTGACCTATTTTACAACAGTTTTACCTCTTTCATGCTCAATTCTTTGAAGTAATTCAATCTAGTTTTTTTTTTTTACAATTTGTTTATGATATCGAGTGGAATCATTCTATATCTGTTTCGCAAATAAGTATGCATAGATATTGTGAAATATACCCGTTTTTCTATGATACTGACAATAGTTGGCCGTGTCAAATGCTAGTTGAATTACATTCAAGCTGTGGTCAATCTCTGCACCGGGTAACACCAATCAACCACATGCGGCGTCAGTGAATAGGCGCTCAATATACAATGCACGGAAACCGTACACGACCATATGTTAACGCCACAGCGTAGCTGAAAGGCCGCTGAATGTGGTGTAAAACTGAATGTGGGTAAAACACCAATCAATCAATCCCGTTTTGCATTCATTTAAAGTATTTCAGGTATTCTGCTGTTTATTTTTGTCTTCAAAAATTCTTTCTGGTTGAATAAATAATCAATCAATCATACTAGCTAACAAACATAAACTGTAAAAATATTTTTCATTGAACATATCTTTCATACAGAGCCAGAGACCTAATAGGTGTACGCCAAGCCGGTATCATCCATCGCTTCTAAGCATGTCATCATCATCATTGTGGATGTTCTCTGGTAAATTTTAACCTAACTGTTGGCAATTGTTTAAGTACTGATGTTTTCCATTCACCGGGATTATTTACGCTAACTGTTAAGTGATACGAGGTATATAGTTTACTAGTCAACACTTTTTCATTTTTTGTTTGTAAACTACCTGCAGTTTCCTTAGGTAGGGCAAATACTGTTAACTCCTTGTAGTTATTTGGACACATAGGTATTGATTAAACACTAACATCAATTTAGTGGCTTGCCTTACAGTCCTGACAGAGTGCGTGTTGCTTTGTCATATTTATTAAGTAGAGTTTCCTTCACCTAAATGTGTCACACAATATTATTGATTTTCGCGTGGTTTCTTAACATTTATGTGATTGGACAACTTATGAACACGCGAAGCATTGCGCCATATTAGTAAAGAATGAATTCTGACGAATTAATAAGTGCTATTATGGCACGTACACCGCTACAAAAAATCCCTCAAATCGTTTTTTGATATACAATGTTCAGCAATTTGAAATTATGTATGAGCGGAAAGTAAAGCGTGTATCTCTGAGTGAATTTAATATCCCAAGCCTGATACAACACGCGATCAAATAATTCCACATATGTAAAATAAAGGTAGAAGTCATAAAATGGCTTGCCATAGGCTTCAGTAGTACTTGTCCCCCAAAACATTATATCACAGCCTGTGTTAATATACGGCAAAAAACACAATTAAAATGTTTTATATATTCCGCTCTTGGCAACCAGATATGAGCGGATGTTGACACAGGCATGATTGTATTGTGCCATTGTGGCGCCAGAGGCCACGAGCAGACCAAACCATCCGGGAAGCAGAGACAGTACCTTCCTGCATAATATTCAGCTCCGCTATATGGAACGTAGCGATAGTCAATACCAGTACATCAACGGAACATAACCTCACTTATTAACCGTACGTCAATAAAAGTTCAAATTACACATGATTCCCTTCATTCTCGACGCTATGTTTGGAATGTTTATATAGTTTATCAAATGTGCTAATTTATGGCATAATAAGTCCCTGTGGAGACTGCCATTGGATATAAATTGACACAAATCTATGAATCCAGACTGAGGGCCGTATTTACAGACGCAGTCATATTGTTCATTTTCCTGTTGGGACTTCATTTGCAAGCAGCGCCTTTACATTTAATGGATGTTCTAATAACGTATCCCTTGTTGGAATATACTGTAGTAATTTGAGTAAAAACCACTGGACAGAAAGAAATAAATCAAAGATTATCGAGTTCCTCTTAGTTTTTTCAGAACTAGCTATAAGCGACATACCGGTATGTATGTAGTTGTATGTGCTTTTGAAATCCGACCAGGGTAGTCAGATATTGAACAAAGCACTGTATCGGAATGACCGAACCCGAACGCCCAATGACTGTTGAGAAAGGCCTTTTATCTATTTGATCAAGGACACATATTTATTTGACGATATATGAATCCTAAACCAAAGAGCTATGGCTGACAATTTCTGTAATAAAAGGGTAAAGATTTCCACGAGTTTTTCGAAACGCTGCACTGTGAGATGTCCAGGTTCCTTCCAGCATCAAATATTTGCTATAGAATTAAACTGACTTTCCCCCTGACTATGGCAAGCCGTTTTGTCACTTCTACCTTTATTCTAAATTTTGCTATTATTTTACTTATGTAAAATTCTTTTCCACATATGTGAATTTTTTTTTTTACTTATGTTGAAAAGATTTTAACTTATCTAAAAAAAGAATTTCACGTAAGTAAAATAAAAACGTATTTTACATAGCTAGAATTCTTTTCAACATATGTAGAAATTTTTTCAAAATATGTGAAATTCTTTTCCACATGAATAAAACAAATAACTTAACCCTAACTATTTCACATATGTGGAAAATAATTTCAGTTATGTAAAATAAAAGTTTATTTTATATATGTACAAAAGAGTTCAACTTATCGAACAAACTGAGAAATGATTTCTCCTCCAAAGCGAGGGGACCTTATGGTTTATTCTTATTTGGTACTTGCAGTCTACATTATTTTATTTTCCCGACGGATCAGACGTGTAGTAATGCTTCCTACAAACTCGTTCGCAATTGAAGGCCTATTTAACTATTTTAGTTTCCCTCCTTTATTTTTCGCTAGAAAATAACAGATGCTTTGCGAAATGCAGAGGGTGGATGTCCTTCTGGTCGGATTTTACATTTAGGTCAAACTCTTTGACGCTAGATACAGGCTGTGAGGGAGAAGTCTGTAATTGAGGCCGTGGGTGCTTTTATTTTACATATCTACAAAAAAGTTCCTCTCACCTTTTTATTTTACATAAGTGAAAAAGATTCCCACATATGTTGAATAAAGGCTTTTTTTAGATGTGTAGAGTTCTTTTTCACACATGTTGAATTATTTTTTACATAGGTTAAATTATTTTCAACATATGTAAAATAAATAGTTAATTTTACGTATATGGAAAATAATTTCACATATGTAAAATTCCTTTCCACAGTAATTTATTTTACATATCTGGAAAAGAATTCCACATATGTGGAAAAGAATTCAAACATATGGGGTAAATAATTCCACATATGTAAAATAAATCTAGAAGTGGTAAAACGGCTTGCTATTACTGACATCAATAGTAACTACAATCGAAATGTCTTTAACTCAATAGAGGGAATACGTTGGCAAGTTTGATGAGTTTGAACAAAAAAAAAAAATATTTCTTTATCAGTACTATTTGAAATGTAGTGACAATTCATTCAATACGAACAACGAATTCTTCTACAACTGATTGTTTAACTGTATCGTGCTGCATGGCAGAGAATAAACCCCAAACAATACAAAGTGCTGCATGACAGAGAATAAGCCCCAAACAATACAAAGCGGGGACAAAACAGCAAACGTGCTACATGAGTTATCGTTGACCGGCCGCTGTGTAGGTGTTTGTGTATAAGTGGGATGCACATCTGTCTACGATTTGTGCCTCATCAGGTGTACCAGCAGCTATACATATTTAGTTTGTGCAAGGTTTTGAACCCTGTTAATAAGATGTCGTGACAAGAGTGAAATATCATTGAGCATTTTACACAAGAATCAAAACAATCTTTTTCCAAGTGTGTCAAATCTTGTTTCAGTTGAAATACAGACTACAATCTGTTAAAATATATGCAGCAAGCAAGCAAATAAATACTTAAGCATCTTTTTCGCCAATTCTTTCCACTATTTCATGGATTAAAATAACCCGGTACTGATTGTTTTTTAGTTGGCAGCAGGATGGTTCAGCTCCTCGTAAATCGATCGATCGATTCTAAACGTGTACAGCTCGTGGGCGTGGTTTAGTGATAGGTCTACTCATCCTGCTTTCGTGTATCGCCCTTGGGTCAGATACCCGGTTCCCTACCGAGACTAAGCAACTAAGTGTACAATCCGACGGCATATAAATGAAAAACACTGATCTAATTATATGATCATTCACTGTATACTTAATGGTACAAGTCTTGGCGAATCTATTTTCTTGGTAGCACAGATAGCCGATCATCAAATATATGGCTTCTTTCTTTCACCATGTGTAAGGTCGCACACCATGTTGACCATCAAACAAAACGTTTTTAATGGTCGCACGTTAACGCATTGTCATCCCTCAACTAATTGATCATTGCTATCACAATTAAATTGATGGCAAACAGATGGGTTATCAATTTGATGATCGCAAGCAACTAAATACACGGATAGATTTTCTCCAAAGTATATCATCAAACCTATTTCTAGTCTCTTTGCGAGAGGAACTTGGGCGTTCTTACTACATGTACATGATTTACATAAAAGATTGTTTATTTTAATAGGACTTTAATTCAAACTATTTAACTTGAGTGTGACTGTACTGACCCATTTTTTTAATTATTTTTTTTTTTTACAAAAATAAATTGACAGCAACATGTTATTTGTAGGTTATCGGCCAGACGGTCGTCGATGTAGATGTAATCAGCAAACGAGACAGTGACCACTTGGCGGCGACAGCCATTTCCCGGAGAGCTTAAATGTCAACGAGTAGAATACCAATAATTTATTTAACAGAGATAGACAACATAATTACCAAGTATATGTTTAGTGAATGAGTGGGTATTTGCAAGCATTTCAATGTGTGGGACACTTCCATACAAAATATGATAGCAAAATCAATTGGACAAGCTGTTCCCCCTCAAATAAATTTGTCCGATCATGGGGGAGTGACCGAAGAGATTTTTTTTTAAAAGAGTGTGGAATGTATGACTGTTTTGTTGTTGTATTCTGGGTCAATGATGATACACATAGACTCGATATACACCGTGGAAGAAGGAGGCTCGATTTCTACCTTCATAACTTCCAAGACACCGAGGTGGTTCTCGAGAGTAACCGTCGCCGACACCAGGGATTTGCTTTTTGATGGCCCTGGGGAGAGGGGTTAACATTGGAACGTTTAAAACATTTGAACAACATCCCTTCTGTGGGTCTGTTTAATTGTTTTTTGTTGTTGTCTGTGGATGTTTTTAGTTGGGGTTATTTGTATCAGTTTGCGTTAAAGTAGTCGTTTTTAATTGTATTTGACTTGTGTTTTGGTCAACAGCAGAAGGGTGGGCATCATCTGTTGGCCACGTAAAGGAGGTCTGTCAGACACAGAAACTTTTTAAACTTTCTTCGTGACGCTGGTGCAGGACTGGTATGGCCCCTCAACATCCTAGACGCAAGGCACCGTGCCTCGATATAGCTAACGTTTTTCTCAGTTTTAATTACTTGAATACTCTTTTCTTTAATGAAAAGATTACAGTATTTGCAGGAGGCCATGTGGGCCTCTTGACATTTACAGCATTTCATTGTCCTGGTGCATTCCAAGCCCTCGTGGCTTTATTCAGAGCAGTGAAAGCAACCCACCTTTACACTGGTTCTTTCCGTGTCCGAACTTCTGACACTGGAAGCACCTTGTTGGGTTGGGGATGAAGGTGTATGTGGTCTGGTACTGTAGTTGAATCAAAGGTCATCAAGTACGTATTTGGTTTATTATGTGGCCATCTTTCCGTGTTGTAAATCGTTTAACGTTAGCTCTACTGTGGTCACTGAGCTCGGTGCCTATCTCTTCTGTTGATAAATCAGATCTTTACCTCTATATTGAATGATGCCCCAATGCTGTTAAGTGATCTGCGTGGCGAGACAGACACAGGCAAATCTAGAATTTAATTTAATTTCAATAAATTTACTACTTGGCATTGTCCGGTACATTCCACCACATTGTCACCATAACGCATTTATTACAGTTCTTGCAGTAGTTATGAAAGTCTTGTTCAACGCAATCGGCGATATATTTGTTATTGACTTCTTTCAATTTGGCTGCTTATTACTAAAAATAAGAGATCCATGAACTTGATTGGAATGAAGGTATTCAAGATTAGCGGATAACAGAAATGTGTAAATTAGCAATATGCATAGAACTGCAGAAGACAGACAAATGGATAACAAAAAAATGAATAAATGGCGCA
>JARFOD010007137.1:0-11565 GCA_031763545.1 Mopalia muscosa | reverse complement strand
AAAATTATTTTTAACACCCCCCCCCCCCCCCCCCCCTGCCTTTTTCAATTTGATCTGATTAAGAGAAACATGATATCCACTGGCACTATTCCTGATCACATGAGAAACAGTGTAGTGTGTGATGGCCCAGTACCATCCCCTTACTGCTCCCCCAAGGGTCTAGATACCCAAAAAACACATGCCCCAGACTGACAAAGTGAGTAAGTGATGGCCCTTTCCCATCCCCTGTTTTGTCAGGGGAAATTACTTGTCCTAATTTACATTTTTTCTTGTCCCATTAGTTGTAATTTAGTGTCAAATGACAACTTTTTAAAATTAGTATAATTAATTTTAATTAAACAAACGCCTTTTTTTCACCCCAGACATTCAACAACCTTCTCTACATGAAAGTCAACTAGAATTATCACATCAAGGGGAGATTATCCATGTTGCTTTAACAGAATCTCAGGTAACAATTTATGCTCTGTTTTAAACATTTTATTTAAAAAATCAGAAAGTCCTATTTGTACTGACTTTTAGATTGATAGAAGTGATGCTTTTTAAATTCTTTGATTATCTCAAATATAATCAGATTTATTACAAAAGTTTGGACTTAAATTGAATTTCAATAATCTTTTATAGTATATCAACTAAATATTTATATCATATAAAATACATATTACTCTTCCTTGTTCTGTGAACAACGTGTTGTGATTACAAGAATTTATATGAAATTATTGTATTCAAATGTGTGAAAAAGTTAAGGCTTCAATGTTTGTTTCTCAATTCTTCGGGTTTGTTTTGTTGTAGGGAGATTTAGAAGAAATAGGTCATCCTGAGGTTGTGACCTCTGACTTAGTTTTAGTAAGCTCCTCCTCCCCCCAGTTTATCCAATCAAAGAGGACCCAAGAACAACTTCTTTCCAATCTCACAGGTAGGCTCATGTTTGAACTAATTCAATATTATCTTGTTGAAAGCTGTTTCTTAATATCTATACATCCTGGATTTTTTTATCCCATGAAAAACATCTTGTAAGTGAAATGCCCTTGAGTACACTGTCAAACATCAATCAAAAAAAGAATTGTTTTTCTTATTTGGAGGCCATTGTCTGGCTGAAAACTAGTTTTTGATTTGAGATAACAGCTTCTTGACAGATATTCTCTGAGCTGTGGTGCACAGGTTTGGTGTTTTTCACTGTAAATTTGTCTTGTGGCGTAGTTTGTTCATCTTGTCTGTTCGTTGTTTGATGGCAGGTAGGTTTTGGATGCTGGCTGTTGAGATAGCTGCTTGTAATAAACTTCAAAAATAATTTGTTATTTATATTGCATTTATAATTTTGTTAAATTTGAGATAGTTCGATAGAGAAAACCTGCTTTTGGTTTAATTCCCACTGAATTGTCTCCATTATTGCTTGTGTTCATGTCTGAATTCAGTGAATAAAGAATCAATCAAACTGATTGTAGTAAGCTTGACAATACCCTAATTCACCTCAAATTTCATTTATGACAAATCCTAACTTTTTTGCATGTAATCAGATAAATTCATATTTTACGACATGGTCGTGGCTTAGTGGTAGCGTGTCTGCTTACTAAACTGAACCTGCTTAGATTTAAAGTTCACAGAATGGAGTCTGCATGTTGACCATCAGGTATATAAGCAAGTCAGATGTTGTGGCTCCAGCAATTGCGGGGTCGGTTTTCACGAGGTTTCCTCTCGGTTTTCCACCATAATAAGGCTAGGCACAGTGTGAAGTGGTCAATCCGTCGTCATATAAGTGAAATAACCTTGAGTACGATGTTAAACGCCGATAGAACAAACAAATCTGATAAATGTTGATGTTTTCTAACTGGAAAATTCATATTTTGCCTCTCAGACACAATATTCAGGTCTTTTAAATAGCTTCCAAAATCGTAATTTTATGGACGAATTTGAGACGTTTTAGGGTACCTGTTACATGTAGATATAATTTACACCTATTATTTTGTGCGTTTCGTTTCAGACCCGATGTTGACATCTCAGAGTTCAGACTTAATCAGCTGTACATCTGATATGGAGGGTGAGAAATCTCATAGCAGCGAGTCACAGATTGTACCAATAGAAAATTAATAATTTATCTTGTTTCGTTAAATGTTTGTAAGAATTGTTACAGAAATGGTCAAATATGGATTACCACAGAATTTTGAAATAAAATCATGACTATTATCTTGCATGTAGCGCTCTTAGAATTTTCTCTACCTTGAATTTATTTTCTGCAAAAATCAATAAAATCATTTTCAAGAATAGCCTTTCAATAAAAACACCAAATCAATCACTCAATCAATTAGGAATATGACAATGTTTACACTATCTTTTAATGGAGTATGTGGGAGTCACATGTTTTTACAAGATTTCCTCTGTAATGAGACAAGGAAAAGTGTGAAGTTGACAATCTGTCATCATATAAGTGATATAACCTAGAGTACAATGTCAAACCCCACTCAAACAAACAAATATTTTTAATGGATATTATTTTCTTCCCCTCATTGGGCTGGCACATCCTTATAGGAGGGAAATTTTCTTTTAAAACCCCAATTAATTTGCGAAGTTGTGTATTATTTAACAGAAGATTACACCTATCATTAGAGTTCCAATCCTGGTTTAAGCAAACAAAATTGTCTTGTCCATGAGCTGCCATGTTTAAAGGGATTTAATTTGTATGTGTCAAGGTACTTAAATAGTAGCCCTGAAGTGTACTTGCTCCTTTAAAATAGTAATTTTTCTCCAGTGCTAAGTCCTGAGAGTTCTGACTGAATGAAACATACTGGTCCCAGCCATAAAATTACCATCACACAAATATGTTCGACTCGGGCAAAAGCAAAAGACTGAAAGGTGATGACACATTCACCATTCAAGACTTCATTTAAGGAAAGTGCGCAAATTGCTCAGACTCTGTTTTCTTTAAGGCAGGATTTTTCTGTTGCGTCAGAGGACACTTCTTACATGTAACATTAATAGCCATTATTTATTGTGTTGTTAAGATCGCGTATCAACTATAAATTCTTACTTTTTCTCCTTTGATTTCAATAAATTAAGTGTTTAGTGTGTTGATTTTCATTGACTTGTCACTGGTAACCCTGGCTTTTCTAAGCATACTTTCCGATAACAGGATGTAGATACTTGCCTTTATGTTATTTAATAATTGTTGATATTTGTTGTTAGGGTTTAAGTAACGGTTAGTCACTTTGAATATTCTCTTCCTATTGAGCCCATAACTATAACTTAACTCGCTGGATTAAACTAGAAATTTCCTGTTTACTGAAATCTGTTCTAGGAAACATTGTTTTGTTTGGTTTGACAGTGTTGTGTATCTTTCTTCAATGTACTGTGCCAGACTGAGCTCAATAATGAAATTATTTAAATAAGGGGAGTGTTGATAGAAGAATTGTTACAAATAAATCGTGATATTCATCTGGACATTTTGTCGTATTTCACTTCCGTTGTTTTAAAATGAGTTTTGAAGCCTTGTAACTTATTATAAGTAACATAATGTGTGCAATGGTTTACTGTTCTGTTCATATGACTATTTACTGTGATTACAACACTTCAAAATTTGTTGTCACAGTTTAACACACTTCACTAATTTCTGCATCTTTTTAACCATATATATCACAAATTAATCATTACACATTTCCTCAGTTTACCATACTTCATAAATTATTGCAGCGATTTACTCATATTCATGAATTTGGGAGTGCAGCGATTTACCGTATATGTCCATGTACATTATTTTTTGACAGCAGTGATTGACCGTATGACACATCCCCCATGAAAGTTCATGTGTAGCAGGATAAAAAAATGTAATAACTAACAGTTTTATAACTCCCATTTAGTTTCACTTTGAGGTTAGCCAATTCTGTTGTAAGACTCTAGATAAAATAAACTATAGGCATATAGTTAATTTTACACATATAAACTATTGAAAGTTTTGTGATATTGATTATTCTTTACATCTGAGTAAGGTGGAGACCATCTTGAAACGGCTACACAAATAAAACATCAGAAATGTGTGTATTAGAATTTCCACTGACAAGCCTAACATAATAGAGTAAGGTGACTACTCCAAAGAAGGACGAAAAATTGTACAGAGAAACCAATGCCTACAGGATTACCTTCCGTAAAGTCCGTAAGCTTGAACTTGACCTGGAATTCCTCAAGAACTGCAGAAACAACAACATCGTCCCTGTATTTACTTTACTCCTGATGATGGTTTGATAATAAACGGAAATATTGAGTCAATATGAATTTTTCGTCCTTTGGAGTAGAAATGTGTGTCCTGTTGAACACAGGATGTTCCTTCAGTGTAAAGACCCCCCAGACAAGCTTTGGTCGGAAGACTCTGCTTTGGAACACTCAGTCTTACAAAACAAACAAAATTTACTTTTTTTAGCATTTATTTGTATAAGTATTTTGACGATACAATAAAATAAAAATCACTAGGAATGAGAAAACTAAGATATAATTTCAGCTTTAAACAAGATATATTGTTTTATACCATAGATTTTTATAAAAAAAAATATAATATATCCCAGGTTAGACAAGTACGGTAAGTCACATGTTGAAGGTTTATACCTAATCCTAGATTAGGGATTAGATCTGGTTTTAGCCAATTATCTTAGTTTTGATTAACTGGGCCCTGCATTGAACTTGGTAGCATTTCTTCAGAATGACTGGGGGAAAACTGTTGCAACCCTCTACAGGACAATATAAGAATAGTTGTCCCAGGTTATTCACATGTCTAAAGTCATATGTTTATTAACATAAATTGTGTTAGTTTTATCTGGGATTACAATATACAGGTATATGTAACAGCAAGCTTTAACCTTGAATCACGAAATCTCTTGCGGAGCGAAGGAACTGGTGAGATGCTATACCACTTTTCAAGTTGAGAAGGCAGTGGCTTTGAAAGAAAATTACTTGATTTAATATTTTGATTTTACAGCTGCTTTCAGAAATAAAAAGACTTAAGTACATATAAACGACTATCTTTAATTCCGTAGAAAGTATTGTTATAACTCAGGCATTTGGGTAAAAAAACAATCTAATGTTTGACTAGAAAAATCTTGTATTCGCGAAGAAAAAAAAATGACTCTTGAGCTAGTAATGCACAATGATATGCACGTTGACAACTGTCTAGCTCACCAGTTTTCCCCCAACGCTTTACAGAAATGGACAAAAGAGAACAATACCAAGTACCTGATTTTATTTGGTTTGGGCGTAGATACGGCCGAGTTTCAAACCCCTGTATATTGTCTTCCCAGGTTTATTTGGGTTTAATAAAATCATGAGTTGTAGATGTATATCAGCCTAGTGGGTGAAATCAACCCCAAATTAAAACTCAAACAATACACAAAAAAACAAAAACTAAGGCCCCACAGCAGAGCTGCTTCCTTTTTATAATGTGCCCCTTATATCATCGACTGACAGCCAGAATATTAGCATGAGTGGATATAAGCACATCTGGTATTGCATTTTGGAGAAAACTACTATAGTCAAATCATCGATATTATAGACATGAAAGAAGGTCACAAAGTCATGCTATTTTTGGCAAATCACAAAAATGTGGACATATGTAGCACAATTAATAGGGTTAATTCTGCCATCTTAGCCCTACATCCCGTCTATCTCAACCCATGGTGAAAGTTGGAAAAGGATCCGCTGGCCTCCCAAAACATATGTGATTTTTTGTGGATACAAGTCAAAATAAATATTGCAGGTTAGTATAATACAAGGCATTGTTTAAGTGTATTTTTAAAAAATCAGAGAAAAGTTTCGAGAGGTCGTCCATAGCGGCCGGTCAATTTTCAACTTTCACCAGGGGTTGAGATAGGCGAGACGTAGGGCTAAGACTGAGGAATTAGCCCTATACATTGTGCTAGGACATAGGTACTTCTGGCTGTCAACCGACGATATGTAGCTTCAAGAGCCAGCTCCACGTAAACATAACCAGTAGTCCTGATAAAGTAGTTCAGGAAAACAAGATATAAAACATACAGGTGTATATATATATATTTTTTTTATTTTTTATTTTTTTTACAGCCGTTGTTTGATCACAGGTGCTCCGTAACAAGCCGTAAACGTATACTATATAGACTTTAAATTACCACAGGGTAAGAAAGTTTTGCTCGACTCCACCAGGTTTTGTACTCGGTGCAGGGCCATTGTGAACAGTATAAATAGCAACATATATACCTCTAGGAAAAGTTTTACTGCATTAAAGTCGCATAAAATGAATTTATTACACAACTGAGCATACATGTATTATTATAAAGCATAAGGTGTGCCTGGTTTCTGATTGAATCGCTGTCCTGAGCTAGCTAGCAATTCTTATATATTTATAAACACTCCATAAGAGTGGACAAATGAGATAATGGGTGGTTGATCCTTAAAATGGCCAGCAGAGGTATTTAGCAAATATATACTTTACAAAATCTACTAATAGTTGTGAGAAGCAAAATATATAGGTTGAATAAACAAAGCATACATATAATAAATTAGTTTGTAAGTGGGAAGACGACAATGTTGGAAAGAAAGAAAACCTAATATATATATTTTTTATAGGAAAAAAAAATTGGCTTGCCTCCTCCAAGACTGGAACTCTGGCGAGCAGGGCCAAGTGCTTTAACCCAAACAAGTACAAAGGTTTACAGCAGAGCGACCCAAAAATCTCGTCAATGTTAAGGTTGCGAGATATGAGATATTTTGTGACAAAGATATATACAAGTATGATATACATGTACTGAAAACTAACAATACTTTTGTCTGTGAGCAGGGTGAGTGGGCAAATATATTACATTGTGGAGTTACACAAAATATATAATTATTATCAGAAATCTATTAACTAGAAGTATGCAACTGCAATATGGATAAGTTAACCAGCAACTTTAAAAATAATGTATTGTGGGGAAACTTCTCGCGTTCCTATATCATAAAGTTGCTTACAGGTGAAACACTTATACCCAGTGAAATATGTGCCTGTTAAATAGACCATAAATGGCAACTAAATAGACAAATATTAATTAAGCCAGTCTTCGAAAAAACAAAACAATTGCTATATGTAGTGGCTGATCAGGGATATAAAAAAAAACCCAGAGTTCCTCACAACTAAAAAAGACATGTCTGAAATGTAACGTCACCATTTCTTGCTGGTCGTTGACATAACTATACGACAGTTGCATACTTCTAGTTAATAGACTTCTATTATTATACAATATGGTTTTGAATAGGTAAATGTACATGTAGGGAATATAGAAAAGTTATAAAATAATTCAACGTTTTTTTTACCTGAAACTTTGGTCCACGGATTTCATATCCATAAACATAACACAAACATACTACATGTATTACATTCAGTGTGAATCTAGTTGGATTGATTGGTGTTAACAATGTATAAGGTACTCCAGCTTCTACTGTAACTGACAAAAAACTAACAACTATTAAATGTTATGGGTTGGCTCTGTAAGAAAACTAATATCCTTTCAAATCTAGTGATAAAAAAAGAGAGCTTGGCTATAATTGGTTTGTTCCTGAATTTCACTTATATGATAAATTGACTTCTTCACACTTGTCCCTTGCCTAAATACAGTGGAAAACTAAGAAGAAACCTCCACTGGCAACAAATAAAAACATCACAAGACAATACAAACCTCACAAACATATCAGCTTTCTGTTCCTTTTTAGCTCGGAAGGCAACAGGACTGATTGGTGTTTAAAACCATGCTTAAAGGTACTCCCAAATGGTTGATAAATAGAAAACGTATAAAATAGACCAATATTCACTGAACGATTTGCAACTTGTTTTATTTTAAAAAATTTGTTGTACATGTGGAAAAATTGAACATCTGACTTTCATTAAAAGTCAGCTTGAGTGACGTGACTGACGTCACCATTGGAAATCACTATGTGACTGGTATCTATAGAAACCTGGCCGCCATTTTGTTATTTCTAATGATCTAGCAATTCATCATGTATCTCCGGTATGGAGTCATCATTATCCGCCACGGAGTTGTCATTATAAGGCACAGATTATTCTGAATCGAGTTTCCCCTGCCTACATCACAGCTCAAATAACTTGTTTGAAAAGTTGAAAGTTTCAAAGTGAATAAAAAAAATTCAGCTTCAGAAAAATACAGGATTTAATTTACAGAACGTTTATAGTATTATCTTGGTAATTCAGTCAGTTTTAATCTGATTTAAAACTCATTTGGGAATACCTTTAAGGGTATGTCACTTATATGACGAGGCTGTATTGCAACAATAATTGACACTAGCACAACCAAGATGGGAAGTGTGTCCATAATGTTTTCTCCAGACAGCAATGCTGCTCTTCAAACAAACTGTCCTTAGCCAGAGGGCCCAGCGCAACGGGAAGCTCCCTCCGACCACCTGCAATGTTTGAAATTAAACTCTGTTTTGGCAATCCTCCAGAAACTAACATTCTTTTATCGGGGGCTATACAGAAGGATTTGTCTATAGCCAATGATTAACGAGAGTAGCACTTTAAGTGATCTCTCATAAATACAGAAAACATATATGTCAGTTTAGCTTGGATGTCAAATTTCAGGAACATTCCTTCAAAGAACCAACAGCAAGCTTCCTCTGATAGCAAGCGGGAATAGGCTGGAGATACTTCAAGACTTCCTGCTAACGTAACATGCCTTTTATGCTAAAGTGAATCAACCAATCTGTTGTTATCTTGGCCTAGGTATCACTTTCTAAAACTTTAAAAATAAAATTCAGCCAAAAAAACATTATGAATTGTTTTGCACTAATTTGATTTCCATCCTAAACTGTTGTACAGTTATGTTATGTTCTAGAAATCCTTGTAAAATTCTTCTCTTGTCCCACAAGTGTTAGCTTCACATGTACACATTAGAAAGTTAATATCCGTCCTTGTCTTTGTTTCCCATCAGACCCTGTGGTTTTTCCTATTTTTTATACACATGGTGAAAGTGAAGAAACAGGATGATTATGGCTTTGGAGTAGTAGTGCCCCCCTGTGTGGGACAGCTCGTGCCCACAGAGTGTATGTACAGATTACCACAAACACACAGTAATATTATTGTAAAGGCGTTGAAAAATATCATTGTCCTAAACTTGGGTTCAAGATCACCTTGCCGGTACCAAAATATCTAAAAGAGAACAAAAAGTTAGTTGATAAAGACTTATTTCGTAGTTTAAAATGTGCTTTGGGTTATTTCCCTTCTATAAGATCATAACATGCCTCCAATCATGTTCTGACGAGAGTTTCTATAGTGGACGCGATTTAGACAACTCTTGTACGCTATGCCCCCGGTGTATTTTAGAGACTTGTGTTTAAATGTCCTCCCTGAAAAGATTTTGGTCACAGTGACACTATAAACAGAGCCATCAATAGCTATAATCTCTTTTATTATCGTTAAACCTCATACTCTATTATTTCACTTAAATGACTCAATTTTACAAGGTTCCTTGCTGAAATGCAGTGGAAACCGAGATGAAACCTTGGACTGTGAAATACCTGATGTGAACAATGTGGACACAAACCAGAAAGCAATACACTGAATTTGTTTGTTTGATTAGGGTTTAACATCGTACTCAAGCAGCAATACACTGATTGTTTGATGTCGTACTCAAGGGTATTCCAATTATATGGTGACAGATTATCCACTTCACACTGTACACAGCCGTTTCACGGTGGAAAACCGAGAGGAAACCTCGTAAAAAGCACCACCGCCATTGCCGGAGCCACAATATGCGACTCACTCATATACCTGATAGTCGTCATGCAGACTCCACAGCCAAGGACTAAAGGTTATTGAGTGCTGGCTATCTTCAAATGTTTTGTTTGTTTGTTTGATTGGTGTTTAACGTCGTACTCAAGGGTATTTCACTTATATGACAATGGACACAAATACAGAACATAACAAAGAATCTGCTTCCCGTTACCCTTTAGCTCGACCGAGGAAGTCGGGGGACCAGGAAAAGGAAGAGTTGTGACTTACATCTATGTAGCCCTCTATGGTATTATCAGTGGGCCGATCAGTGATCAGGAATCTCATGTTTTTGTGCTCAATCTCCGCAGGTTCAGGTCTCTGGAGCTTCATCTTGTTCATGCTATGTTTATGGTCACGGGCAGAATGATCTTGTGTGGTGTGTCGAGGTTTGCCCACAGCCTCACTTTCACCTCCAGGTGGTTGTGTCGTACTTACAGATGGCATCAACAAGATAGTCGCAGATTCAGAATATCAAAATTTCTAATTGTCGAATTGATATGCCTAAACTGTACAATCACGTCCACAATTTTTTTACATATATAATTTTCTATATATATATATATATATATATATATTAGGCTTGAAGTATACAGTTATCACACATGTGCCACATATATTAAATTATCAACACTAAATTATCAACACCTATTCACATATATCTATACAAAATAATACAGGTTTATATGTGAGAATATCAAGGGAAGTAACTGTGTCCATGGAGTCGACTTATCCTACAGTTAAATAATATCAATGTGTAGTGATAGTGTTTTCAACCATTGATGAGGATACACAACTCTGAGGCATAAAAGGGTAAATTTCAATGAAGCTCTTCACATTGATTCAGGATATGGACTTATAGATGTAATAAACAAATGTGTCAATTGTGGGATAGGCATTAATGAAAACAATTAAATTGTAAAAAACAAACAACTGACTGGATCACAGTTATTGTGGGTGCAGTTGAATGTTTTGGAGTCCTGAAAATCTTGTCTTCAGACAGATTTCTCGAGAGAACTGCTTATAGTGGATTGTTTTTTCTGGCGTTGTACGTCTGGTGAATCCTTTGTTCCAGACTACACCGTTGCTTTACCCCATTCAGCCGTAAATTTCCTACGTCCACACCAGGTGGCGCTTCAGTCACATTTAATAGTGATTCATGTAATAGTGCCCCCCTAGTGGCAAAGATAATGGCCCTTTGAGGACTTTATAATAACATGTAGCATGTGATCCACAGCCCTCTACACATGTTGAGACTGACAGAATTCTCCACCGTTGATAACAATCTCCATAGGCGAGTACAAGGCCACACCCTCAATCTGAAACAACAACAACAACAATAGTTAAGTGTTGTGGGTTAATAATAAGCTTAAAAAGCTTCAAATGTCAAACTGTTCATTTTCAGACTCTTTACCTTGTATCTACAGGTGCAGTGATGCTGGTTCCACATCTAGAATTAAACATTGTGTTTAATGGCCTGCAGGACAAAACTTAAAATATGTCCGACAAAATATTTTAAACATTTCCACCCTTGCATAGTGTTAGCCAGAAGTGTGTCTCGTTGTCTTTGACACACCCAAGAAGCCATTTGAGAGACCCTGTTTCGGTCAAACTTAACATAAAAATGATAGGAGACTTAAAATGAGTAACCCTGTTTCTGTAAACAAGAGATCCATGAATGGATCTTGACGCCCACACTGTTAAGATAGTTTGAAGAGAAGAGTCTAAGATGGGACAGATTCACGATTTGATTTTCCGTCTTGTGCCTAAGCCAGTATAGGAAGAGTTGTGTTTACTAG
>JARFOD010007126.1:0-11565 GCA_031763545.1 Mopalia muscosa | reverse complement strand
GGAAGTGAAGGAGTGCCCACAGTAAACCACCGACCTTTGGCGAGTTATAATGGCAAAGTCTCCCACATGTGACAGATACCATGTTAGTGAAAAGCATGTGATCTCTAGTAACCTTCATGTCAGACCGCACAATCGAGTACGGCTACGGAGAGAACACCATCAATCTCATTGTTTCACAGTTATTTCAGACCCTATTTTCTGTTTTTATAATTAAGGCTTATAAATAGTAGTATATGTGAATGGTAGGTGGCCTACATTTGTACCATATGTTGTGCAATGCTCTGTCTTCACACTGCCTGTGTATATAGTTTTACCATCCGGAAAAAAACAGTGCATGTTCTCCCTCACATCAACTACTGCATCTCTCCATTTGGGGACAGTTGCCCTAAAACTCAACTTGACAGAATTGTAAAGCTACAGGAAACTGCAGCGCACCTTATACTAGACAAATGCAGAACATTGAAGTCTACTGAAATTTTTGTATCCTTAAAATGGCAGCCTATATTTGATCTTGTCCAACAGCAAAATCTGGTAACATTGTTTAAATCCATCAATGGTTTGTAGGCCTTATCCCAATTAATAAAAAGAACTGTTTGTAGAAAAAACACAAAATAACCGAAAACTATGATCCTCAACATCTCTCTCATTAAAAATCCCTTTTCCTCATTCAGAGCTCTTTAAGAAATCTCTCTTATGCTGGACCTTTCATTTGGAACTATCTCTCTATCTACCTTTCAATTTAAAACGTGCATTCTCAGTACAAAGCTTCAATTGTCTTTATCGAAATGTAACAGTTTATAAAAAAATATTTTTAAAAACAATTTCACAGGTAACAATGAGGTTCCTATCCCAAGTTCTTCAGGGATAATCAGGGTTTTGAATTCGCTTTAAGCTGGATTTCAATCAGAATTTATGAAAATATTAATATATTGACATTAATTTGGGCTTGAAATAGTTTGGGCTCATACATTTTCCGTAACTAAAATGGCTCTGGATACTGTCCTGGTAATAGACATACTGTTGGAGGATAAACCATAATTCCTGTTGCTGTGCAATGTCAAACCCTTATCCAGCCCTTGCAATTCAAATATAGGCTTCAACAAAAAGGTGATGAAGCAAATTGATTTTGCTTTGGCAAAATATGTGTTACTTCAGCATTTTTTTAAAATAATGCAAATTCATATCATTTGGCAATAAATTAGTGGACAACAAAAAATAAACATGTTTTTATTGTTATGCTAATGGGTCCTGAACTTGGCACTTGTCCGTCATCAGGAAGAGATGCCCACACTAGTAAGTTGTACAGATTCTGTCAGATATGTGGTTATTACCAAAAGCCCCTCGGTGGACTGGCACAACTTTGCAACCGTTATAACTGGGTACATTTGATTAAAATGATCATTAGCCTTGTATAATTCCGTCAATGATCATCTGTGACAATATACAAGTTACTTGCCATGGGAAATGATGTCAACTGATCTGTATTAAGAACTGTGTTTTAAATAGCTTTGGATGCCTTGTTGACTGATTGGTAGCTAAGTATACAAAACATCCCTGCTTTAACTGGTGGGCTAATTTTTAGTAATTTAGAAAGCTGCTGATCAGTGTATTTTCAGGGTTTTTTCCATTGCTGTGAAATGTCGATCAAAGCCCAAATCCATCATTCATCATCCTTTCAACCAATGCCAAAACAGTTTGTGGAATAGTGATTCTGGCCACATGGGGTTGATGTTTTGGTCAATCTACTTTTAGTAGTCAATAGATCTTTCAAAATATTTTATGGGCGGAGCTACAACAGGCACCCAGACTGGCTAAGGCAATGCCGAGAGACTGTTTGTTCAAACCTCTTCTCGCGAAATTGAACAAGTTCTTACAAATTATTTAGGCTGATGAAGAGAGGTTTTCATCAAACTTTAATAAATGCAGAAAGTTTTTTTCAAGAATTAAAAATATTAATAATACAAATTAGTTTTATTTATTCTAGTGATTCTCGATTATATTCCTTGTAATTGGATTCTATTCAGTGACCATGCAATTTGTAATGTACTACCTTGATAATGCCTAATGTGTGTCACAGCATAAATCATTTGGCTTTTGTTGCTGAAGTATTGCCCCTTTGCTAGCCTCACACAAGAGAAAAAATGAAGACTAGAAAGGCAGTTGGCAGTGAAACAAAGATGATGACCCAGATATCGGACATGCTTTTGATAATAAGTTTCTAATTTATTGCATCATTGATACATGAAGACAGACCAACAGACAACAAATAAAATTTACACAACATGTTTTAGTTCAAACATTAACAAGTCTGAGTGACATGTCTGGCTTCAGCATAAAAAAGTAAAAAGCAAAAAAGTAAAATTAATTTTACTTCAGCATTGCTGAATGCTAAAGCCAGTTGCAAGGGCTGCTTATCAAACAAACAAACCTGTTGCCAAGTTAATGCTGAGATAAATAACATCATTTAACATCACAGAAAAGCAAACCCAGACTGAGAGATTTATTATATCTTTATTGTGAACAAAGAACATTTTGCTTTCATAAGCTTATACATTGTATCCTCAAGTCTTGCTTATGGCAGGTGAGTGGCAGTCAAATTATTCTTGTTGACTAAGTGTGCCATCAGCCGAGGTTTACTGTTCTTTCTACTACTTTCTGTATCTACTCAGTTGATACAGGTGATTTTGTTAAATTGGTCCATGTTATCTATCCTTTGATTGGATGTCACTGTAAATATAGGCTGACTTTCTTTTGAAATATTACATAATTGTAACGGTTAAAAATCAACATAATACAAATTTGTTGTTTTAAGCTCTTATTCACATGTATCCAGGGGTTTGAGTCAGCCTATCAATCGTCGGGCTGATATTCAAAATAGCATGTTGATTGTTATGCTGTCTTGTCCTTCAAGTACATGTTACCCTATGGCTGAAAACCCTGCACAAACAAACTTTTTTGATTTATTTCATTTCTATTTTCTATGAGTGAGTCACATGTTGTGGCTCCGGCAATCACGGGGTTGGTTTTTACGAGGTTTCCTTCCAGTTATCCACGGTAATAAGGCTGTGTACAGTGGACAATCTGTAGTCATATAAATGAAATACCCTTGAGTACAACGTTAAACTTCAATCAAACACAAACAAACATTTCTTTTTTCTGAACAAGTCTGTAAACAATGGATTCAGGAAGTTTCTATGTCAGGGAGGTCATTGAAAATATCATTGAGAATCATAGAAACGTTTTTAAACTTGAATTAATTAACAAATTTTAGTTGGCCAGTTGTTATCATATTCAATTTATTTAGATAAACACAAAGATGAAATATTAATGATGACTGTATTGTTGAGGAAGACTTTAACCACAGGTAAAGCTGATGCACCTAAGTGTGTCCTAAATTTGTATTTGATAGCATATCATGAGATTTGGGATGGGCTATGTTTCACATACTTATCACCAAAACGTGATATAAAACTTTCAAACAGCTAACAAAAACATATATATACTGAAGATGTCAAGAAAAAAGCTTCCTGGGTTCTACTTGTATATATATATATATATAGCTGTTATTGTTTTATTTGATATGTTCATATTCATGGTGGTAAATGCAGTATCCGCAGGATTTTTTATTTTATTTAAATATTCAAATAATTCAAATCAGATTAACATAAATATGCAGTCACTACGTCTACATGTTCATCTACCTTGGTCTTAAGCAGGTGGTGGTAGGGAGCTTCATGTTGCCCTGGTGCTCCCAGAACTAAAGAACAGGATGTGTTTGTGGTGTCTGTATTGTGTTCTGTTATGGTCCTGTATTTGTTCCGTCTTGTCTTTGTTTGTTGCCAATGGTATCAAGGGTGGTTTCCTTCACCCATTAGGCTTGCACATCATCATATAAGTGAAATACCCTTGAGTATGCCGTTAAACCCCAATCAAACAAACAAACAAACCTTGGTCTAAATGTCAGTGATTAATTTGTTAATATAGATTGAAACTTTTCAACAGGTGTCAGTGATTTTTTTGGCATTCACAGGGACTGATTGACCGTAACAAATGATGTATAGTTCAATTATCAGTTCTGATGAATGACCATTGGATGATTGGATCTAGAGCATCTGTTGTAAATTCATAGAATTTCTGTCTGTCCAACAAAGTATTTTAATATGGGGACAGATATTAAGGGTTTGACATGTTTATCACACATCCAAGGGCTTAGGCAGACAACCGTTCAACCGTCCAAATGGACACCCTGAAGTGAAAAATTGCCTCATTTGGACACCCTGTTTTAAGAGACTTTAACATGCAGGAGATAGGAAATTGTCCAAATTGGACACCCATTTATATGAAAAGTAAAGCAAAATGACCATTATGGACACCTTACTTCTGATTTCTGGCTTAGCCCCTGCATGCATCTGATGTTTGTTGGGATTGAATGTAGGCTTTCTCCTAGAACAGTTTTCTGTCAACAGTAAGATAGTGAGGGGGCACACATGAATGGTTTGTTTTGTTTGTCCCTCATCTGGGGCCTGTCTTTCATCTTTCCTATCCAATAATTTCAAAGCATGTTGCACACTGCTGGAGCTACATGTTAGTGGCACAGGGCAAAGAGGTTTGTGGTGTGTGGCTTCTTCTGATTGCTTATTGCTAGTGGAGCGTGTGGTTATCTTCATCCATTGTATAACATTAAATGACTGGTTTAACCTCAAGTTGGCATAAAACCAAAGCCTTAAAGCAAACCAAGAATGACTTTCATGAAAATCAACTGCTGATTAAGACTTTACGGTCATTTTTGACAATTTGTTTTCAGTCTATGTATTGTTTGCCTTGGTTTTCCAACTTCTTGTCTACAAGATATCTGTGGTCCCACATTGAAAATTTAGTATTAAATGGCCTTATCAGTATAATAGGTAAGGGTTGTTTATTTGAAGACTAGCAATGCTGTCTTTACTAGGCTTTGGAAGAAAATTAACTTTCCAACAGCCGACTTAAGACAAGTTTAAAATTGAAAATTTAACTAAGAACTCTAGAAATGGGTTCCTACCCTTTAAATGATCCTAACGTCCTATTGTGTATAAAACTAAAATAAGTTTCCATTTCATTGTTACAATCATCTGAACTTTAGCAATGCAGGGTTTCTGTTAAATTGTTAAATGAAATTCATTAAAGTTGATGTGTAACACTTTATCCTCAGACCCTCTGTTCAACTGTTACATTCCTCTATGGACACCAGGCCCGCCTACAATACTTCCTCTATGGCTGCCTTACCATGTGTTAAGCAGTTATATTCTTCTGTGGTCAGAACAGTTACATGTCATTCTTTATGAGGCAACCAGACCCTCTGTCTACAGTTACTTCCTTTGTGGTCTTCAGACCCTCTGTTCAACGTTACTTCCTGTGTGGCCACAGGCCCTCTGTTCAACAGTCACTTCCTTTTTGGTAACCAGACCCTCTGTTCAACAGTCACTTCCTTTGTGGCCACCAGATCCTCTGTTCAACAGTTACATGTACTTGCTTTGTGGCCACAGACCCTCTATTCAACAGTTACTTCCTTTGTTCAACAGTCACTTCCTTTGTGGCCACCAGACCCTCTGTTCAACAGTTACATGTACTTGCTTTGTGGCCACAGACTCTGTGTTCAACAGTTACTTCCTTTTTGGTAACCAGACCCTCTGTTCAACAGTTACTTCCTTTGTTCAACAGTCATTTCATATGTGCCCACCAGACCCTCTGTTCAACAGTTACTTCATTTGTGGCCAACAGACCCTCTGTTCAACAGTTACTTCCTTTGTGGCCACAAGGCCCTGTGTTCAACATCACTTTATTTGTGGCCACAAGACCTTCTGTTCAAGTTGTTCAACAGTTAGTTCCTTTGTGGTCACAATACCCTTTATTCAACAGTTACTTCATTTGTGGCCACAGACCCTGTGTTCAACAGTTACTTCATTTGTGGCCACAGACCCTGTGTTCAACAGTCACTTCATTTGTGGCCACAGACCCTGTGTTCAACAGTCACTTCATTTGTGGCCACCAGACCCTCTGTTCAACAGTTACTTCCTGTGTGGCCACCAGACCCTCTGTTGAACAATTATTTTCCACTGTGACAGCCACACCATTTGTTGAACAGTACTTTCTCTGTGGACACCAGACGCTCTGTTTTATTCAGGTGTGTATCTAATGATATGTTTCAATTAGAATCTTAAGGCTTGTGCAGTTGGGGAGAGAGGACCAAACGGGGACCTCCCATATGTGTGCAAACCATTTAACGAGGACTGATTTATAGGTTTCCAAAACTGTTCGCAGTGTATGTCTCGATTAGCATTTCGGTACTGATTTTGTCAATTTGATTATCAATAAAGCACATTTATGTATTTAAGAAATCAATAAGGCAGTAGCAATTGCAAATGACAGGCTACTCAGAAAAGTTTACAGGGCCTGATCATATTACTGTTTATTCTTTGCATTTGAGAAAGAATTACCTGCAAAAGAACAAAATTCTTATATTTTATGGTTATTTTAGTGTGGCTTCTTAATGATGGAGTACATTTATGTCATACAAATGAATTATTGTCAAGCAGCGTGCTTAACACTAAGCAGTGTGTTTAACCCTGATGACTCATAGAGAATGAGAAATAACTGTATATGTAGCATACACCTGTCACTGTAGACCTTCAACACCATTAAGATGCACTTATGGCTTATTATCATTCATTAGACTAGGTAGAACATTTCATGTTCATAAAGATAAAACATTGGCTGACTGTCTGTACATGACAAGTAGTGTGTGAGAAAGTGTTTTAAAAAGCCAATTGTGCACCCATTTCTGCTGGAGGGGGTTGATAAACTTGACCCTAATAATTTTTAGTTAGCTCATAAATGTAAATAATGTATCAAAGTCCATCATATGTCCTAATATACTGCTTGTGTAAGTGTAAATAATTGAGATATGGGTCAGTTAACATGATAAGGGCTTTAGCCCAGTTAACATGGTCAGGGATTTTCTCTGAAAACCCCAATAAAGCCGGGTATTGTTAAACTGACCAGTCATGTGATGTTGACCTTTGCTACAACTGACAAATTGTTGTCCTGTGTTATAGGTCTACCATCCATCATATTTCTAGATCAATACTGGAACAGTTATAACTTCATGGTTTTTAACAGATATATCTATGTCTTATCAATGATCAACTGCAGTCTGTCTTCATGATTCACCTAAGTTATAAAATATGTGAGTTTAAAAAGATTATTTATTGCAAATGTTTTCTGTTTTGTTGTAAATGTAAATGCAGTAGGGAACTTATGTTGTCCAGAATGACACTAAGTTAGGTGAGAACACAACAACTGTACATGGGCTGTCATGGTTCATATCTATGCAACATTCTTGGAAGTTTGTCTGTCCGTCCATCTGTCTGCATTTTCCTTCACTCTACCTCCTGTCATATTCCGAGGTCTATCTCCAAAAGTACTCAATACTTTGGGTGGAAAATAAATTTTATTTTTACCAGCTGGCATATTGGGACTGTGCACTGTCATGATGCTATTTATGCTATTCCTGGAAGATTGTCTGTCTGTCCATCCTTTGCCTCCACTCCTGTCATATTCTGATCCCCATCTGAAAAAGTATTCAATGTATCGAGAGGAACTTTGTTGTTATATATAGTTATACCTGTCTAACTAATATGTAATTGGGCTTGATGGGCCTTTTTAAGCAAATATCCCCCCCCCCCTCATCATACTTTCCTGAGTTCCCCCTCCCACCATATAAGTAGCGCAAGCCATATAGTGTTACATCTGTCTAACTTTATTGTGCTTGATGGGATTTTTAAAGCACATATTCCTCCCCAGTCCCCATCCACCCTTGCCAGTTTTGGACTGTACTTTAATGCTTTATTTAAATGCAATGGACTATTTTACGGACACATATAGCGCATTTTTGAAACCTTTGGAAATATACATGTAATATAGATAACACTTTTACAACATGAAATTACAACGTCCCAATTTATAACATTTTATAAAAAAACAATTATTTAATTAATCTCTCATCTGCCCTTGTACAGATTAACTGTTAAAATGCTATTACTCTTATTCTAATGACAAAGAACCCATTGATAAACAAACTACTTCGGAAGCATGTTACATTTCCTCTCACAATACACATATTTCTTAGAATTTATTTCATTCTGTCCTCATCATTGATTTCTGTTATACAATTTTATGTTATCTACATGTGCATGTGTTTTGGCCCATTTGTGCACCCCTAGGTCTTATATTTTTGTACAACACAATACGTGGCAGTCAAGATTAGTATTCGTACATTTAACAACTTACAGCCTCTGTACTGGGGTATAATGAGCTTGGAATATGACAGGAGGTTTGAATGATGGCAAATGATGGACAGATGAACGGACAGACAAGTTTTGGAGAGCGTTCCAAAAATAGTACATGACACTGTACTTTCCCATTTCCTAATATGCCATGTTAGATTAAATGAATTCAGTTCGATATATTGAGTACTTTATTTTTAGTTATTTTGTTTTAGTTTTGTTGAAATTTAAAACCAATGGAAAATGGGATTGAGAACTACACTCACAAGTTCAGGTTCCACATTTTGTTTAGCACTGCTTGATTAATATGTAACCTGTGGGGAATCTTAGTATTTATATTTGTGCATGTCAAGAAAATTTTCTAATTGTAAAACTCAAAATCAGTACCTCAATTTTCCGTAAACGAACTATAAAAATTGGTCCATAACCCAAGTGCTCAGTCATCCATTAAGAATTGGGATCAGGTTTGACTCCTGGACTGAAAGTAGCAAGAACATTTACGCCCCTGCTATACATTTTTGTTGTAACTTTTCAAAAACTATGATTTTTTATGTGTTTTATGATAAAATGTAATCTTGTCTTGTGAAGTATTCTGCTAATATATAACTATTGTAAATTGTTATGTGTAAATGACAGTATCAGAATGAAAACTTGAATCTGTTTGATAAATGGTTATCTATCACATCCATGTACATTTGCCATAAAGTGTGCGCTCTGTCTGTTGAATACAACAAAGGTGTGTTAAAGCCGGCTGGCTTGTCAGAGGCTAGTTGGGCCAATCCGGACTCATTTACTTTGATCCTGTAATTTTACATTGATCTTTTATCAGGTGGCAACTTTATCAAAATTTGGGTCAAACATAAGTATTGTTATAATCATTGAGTACATTGATACCATGTTGAAGTTTAAGTATTGATATATCTGACATAAATAATTGTCTGTAATGAGTGACCAGTGACTAAAAAATAATATGATCTGTACTTGTGCCATTACCTGAGGTAGCACATTGCCAAGCCCTATTAATTCTACTGCAACAGGTGAAATAGGAACGAACATGAAAGGTATCTCCACAATGATCATAAAATATTATTGGTTCATTTGCCTGAGTATTCGTCTGCAGTACTCTCATTCAAGGCAGCCAGCATCCATTCACTGGGTCGAGTCATCACTACTTTAGGTAATTATTAATCATCAATGCATGGTTTCTGTTACATTGTGTATATGAGCGAGCCACATGGGGAGGGGGGGGGGGGGTGTTCCTCTTGGTTTTCCATTATAATAAGGCTAGGTGCAATGTGAAGTGTACAATCTGTCATCATATAAGTGAAATACCCTTGAGTAGGACGTTAAACACCAATCAACCAAACAAACAAACCCCTTCTAGGTAGTACAAACAACAATCTACAGGTCACCTCTTCAGCTTTGGTATAAATTTTGCTTTAAGAGCAAGCAAAATTGAATAAGTGAAATAACCCTACATCTGAAGTCAAACACAAATTCATTTTGTTTGGCAAAATTTGTTGAAATATTAACTAGATTTCAATGGTCTTATAAGTTTTTGGGTGCTTATTGTTCAACATTTATCAGTATATTTTTTAGATGTTTTAAGGTAGCTACTCTTGTTATCTCTATTTATCAGCTTTTTGAGATAACAGGTAAGTGCAGATTATCCTTGATGTTTCAATTTTATAAACCTTTGTTTTTTTTACCAAATGAAGGGATCTTCGTCTAACAAATGATCACTACTATACATGTGCATGTAGTACAATAGAAGATTTGGCTAGTCAACATTTAAGGATTAGAAATGTCGAAAAATCATGCTACAAACGGTGAGTTTGTGATTTGTGTTGTTTTCTTTGATTCAGTTACTTTGGAAAAAATTCCTTTTGCTCAATAGATAAGTCCTTTTATTTCTGTATAATGATTACTTCATGTCGCAGTTAGTCAAATAATTGTCAAGGTTAAATTTGAAGTCTGTTTCACGACAACTAATATTAAGTCATTATTTGCAGTACCAGAAAAGCGATATATAAGAAAGCAATGTGTTCTGTCGGTGTTAATAGGGGTTTATCGGTGAACATTTTCACCAATGTAATACCAAATTCCAGTGTAAGTTTATATATTTACCCAAACAAAATTGGGAGTACTGGGTGGTATTTTAAAGTTATTTTTTATCAATGAATTCTGATTATTATGAGTAAGCTCAGAAATGAAGATAGTCGCATCTAAAAATGAAACTATTGACTGATTACATTGTTTGTACAAGAAAAAGGATATAGGTACCCTCATTTAAATGGTCGTGCAGCATTTTTGGCTCTATAACAAGCACACTCTTCATGAGCCATTATTCTGCCAACATTTGGTAGGATTTAACACTTTTACCTTTTTGGAAAATGGTATACTTTGAGAGAACACTATACCCTTATTGTGAGAACAGTACATAGTCTTTGGGAGAACAGTATGCCATTATTAGAAAACAGTACATCCTCTTTGGGAGAACAGTATACCATTATTGGAAAACAGTACATCCTCTTTGGGAAAACAGTACATTCTATTTATAGGGAGAACACTGTGCCATTATTGGAAAACAGTACATACAGGTACTGTTTGGGTACATTCTCTTAGGGAGAACAGTACGTCTTCTAAAGTAGAACAAGATGCCATTATTGAAAAACAGTACATTGAACCCTGCATCATCTTCGGGAGATAACAGTATGTCCTCATTCTGAGAACACTTTACCTTTTTGGAAAACAGTACATCCTCTTTGGGAGAACAGTAAACTATTATTGGAATAAAGAACATCTTTATTCGGAGAACTCTATGTCCTCTTTTTGAGAGCAGTATAACCTTGTTGTGAAAACAGTGCACCCTCTTTGTAGAACAATACATTCTCTTTGGAAGGACAGTATACCCTTGTTCAAGGCTTGTTGGGAAAACAGTACATCCTCTTTGGGAGGACAGTACACCCTTGTTGGGAAAACAGTGCATCCTCTTTGAAACAACAATATATTCTCTTTGGGAGGACAGTATACCCTTGTTGGGAAAACAGTGCATCCTCTTTGGGTGAACAATACATTCTCTTTGGGAGGACAGTATACCCTTGTTGGGAAAACAGTGCATCTTTTTGGGGAGAACAATATATTCTCTTTGGGAGGACAGTATACCTTTGTTGGGAAAACAGTGCATCCTCTTTGAAACAACAATATATTCTCTTTGGGAGGACAGTATACCCTTGTTGGGAAA
>JARFOD010007125.1:0-25287 GCA_031763545.1 Mopalia muscosa | reverse complement strand
GTTTGAAAAGCGGCAGAAACAGCGTTAACATGATATACCCATGATTCCACACTCAATTCATGTCCTTAGATATTTCTTTATGTCCCGCTAGTGGGCACTTTATCATCAGTCAGCGCTGGGTTGGTCGCAATGCAGTTGAGACTGGGTAATGGCTGGTTTCATACTTCTACTTGATAGACTTCTGCTAGTGCTCAATAAAACAAGATATGTCTAGTGTAGGAAGTTTGCTGCTACACAGTAAACGTAATGTTGCGAGATAGATGCACTAGTACTCAGTAAAACAAGACAGGAATAATGTATGATGTTTTATAATGTTTAACTGCTATGTAGTAAACGTAGTATAGCGGGATAAATTCACTAGTGCTCAATAAAGCAAGATATGTTTAGAGTAGTAATCGTAGTGTAGAGGGATAGATACCTAGTGCTCAATAAAACAATAGAAGACAGGTCTAGTGTATGAAGATAACAGTTACAAAGCAAATGTAATGTAGCGGAATAGATAAGCAAGTGCTCGATATAAACAATCAGGTCTAGTGTAGGATAATAACTGCTACACAGTAAACGTTGTGTATCGGGATAGATAAACTAATGTTCAATAAAGCAAGGCAGATCTAGTGTAGGAAGTTTGCTGCTACACAGTAAACCTAGTGTTGCGATATAGATACACTAGTGCTCGGTAAAACAAGACAGGTATAATGTATGATGTTTAACTGCTATGTAATAAACGTTGTTTAGCGGGATAAATTCACTAGTGCTCAATAAAACCAGATATGTCTAGTGTATAAAGATATCTGCTACCCAGCAAAAGTTGTGCAGCGGGATAGATACACTAGACAGGGATAGTATATGATGTTTTACCGCTATGTAATAAATGTTGTTTAGCCGGATAAATTCACTATTGCTCAATAAAACAATAGAATCTAGTGTAGGAAGATAGCTTCTACACAGTAAATTTAGTGTAGCGGGATGGATACACTTGTGTTCAATACAACAAGTCAGGTCTTCTTCTTTGGTGTAGGAAGATATATACTACAACAAAAACGCACTGCAGCTGGTAAGATGCACATTCACGCAATACAATAAGGAAGATTTTCTTATGTGTACGAGATAAGCTGCTGTGCTGAAGACGTAGTATAGCGGGATAGATACACTAGTGCTGAATAAGACAAGGCAGGTTTACTTTAGTGTAGGAAGAAATTGCTACACTATAAACTTTGTGTATAGGGGTTGATTAGTTTGAAAGGTGATTAGCGGATTGGAGAAAGGACTTTGGCACCATGTAACAAAGGAGTACCGGTATATTGGACACCAGTTTGAGCGCTTGGTCTCTGAAGATCAAAAAAATTATACTGTACACTAATATTCACAAATCTCAGATATAACATTCACACTTATTGACCTCGCTTAACTAACTAACCATAAAGTTCGATACAATACATGAATTATTAATTAGACTAATTACACTTAATGTGCACCGAAATGTTATATTTCAAAAGGTAAAGGTACACCATAAAAATCAAATCTATATTATTTTAAATGCGTACCGGTATTTGATATATCTTTAATACGCCTCGGTTTTGGTATCTTAAGATCTGAAGTAAACCTTATGATAAAGTTTAGAACAGTATCTCCTATTTTTCACACTCAATCAGCAGGGTCGTTAAGTAAATGCACCTTATGACTTCTCTTTCTATTAAAATATCAAATATATGGAATTGTTTTAGGATTTAAGTAGTCGACATAGCCGGCTTCTTCCGATATCTACATGGCAAGGCATGTTCTAGGGGGCACTCGTACCAGGCTCTAAAGGTTTGAGTTCTTGCACTAGTATCTGTTTATTTAATTTGTTGAACGAGCTTCTGTTGCCATTGACTGACAAACTGACTGAATGACTGACTCATCGACGACTGATTGGCTGATTGATTGATTGGTTGATTGATTGATCGATCGGTCGATCGATCGATTGCTTGATTGATTGCTTGATTAATTTTTGATTGGTTGATTGGTTGATTGATTGATTGGTTGATTGATTGAGAATGGATGGATGAATGAATGAATGTATGACTGACTGAATGAATGAATGAATGAATAATTGATTGATAGATTGATTGATTGATTGATTGGTTGGTTGGTTGGTTGATTGATTGATTGATTGATTGATTGATGACAGGTATTCACCTGTATGACAATGGTGTACTTCCAAAGACTGACAATCAAAGTAATCATAATATGGAGTGTAATATTGAAATGCTCTGTTCCAAAAATATTGTTCCTCTAGAGAGCCAACCCTTATATCTAAAATGTTGCATATTTCACTTACAAGTAAACGGCAATCAACTCGTTGGGGCTTGAGAAATTGATAGGTTGATTTGTTGGCTGATCGATCGATCGATTGCTTGATTGATTGCTTGATTGATTGATTAAGTTTTGATTGGTTGATTGATTGATTGGTTGATTGATTGATTGATTAGATGGATGAATGAATGAATGAATGAATGAATGAATGAATGAATGAATGAATGATTCACTTACAAGTAAACGGCAATCAACTCGTTGGGGCTTGAGAAATTGATATGCCAAACGCGAAAACCCATTTCTAAAGTTTCAATTGATGTCGAAAATTATTAAAACCGAATAAACGTATAAAATTGTTTACATGTAAGTGATAGTGTTTCAATGTACCAAAGAAGGTGAAAAGGAAACAATTCAACAAGAAACGAATGTCATTGACCTTTGACATTAGCATGGTGGTGATTTCATTTGCCCTAACTTCGGACGAATGTTATATTCCCCATCAAAACCATTGTGAGGATAAGCAGGACCAATAGCGTGTGATGTCACTTAATAGTGATGACAGAAAATCAAAATCGCATACGCGCTTTGTCGTCCTTTATGGAAACCGATAGTGGCCAATGCTGCCTCGTCTTCCATATTTTTTGTTATGACCAGTACTATAAAATTGGCTGCCCAATACGCCTAATATATATGATAACTTTTTTTGGGATAATATGCCGCGTAGAACAATTTGCATGCCTCCATTGAATCGAACTTTTGCTGAATGGACCAACACTTCACCGGTTGGGCTACAGACGCTCTCGTCTGATAATCTCTGTCCTAATTCGTGCGGCTAATTGGCAGTAAATATGTCGAAAATTGGCCACGACATAATCTCCTGCTCAACCATGTACACAGAATCTTGACATTTACGAATTAGACATAATAAATTTGAGACAAAGCATCGAGTGAGGTCCAAATCGCGGCCTGTACGCATTCTCTGCAGACTTTCCAATGTAACGATATAAAACACACAGCAACTAGACTCAATTAACAAACTATTTGACATCGAAGCCATCAATCCTAGATTTTTTATTCGTCAGGTAGGCCATAGTTGGCAGGGTCTAGATAACCACTGACTGTGTTTTTACAGATAGCTAGACTCAAACTGTCATTCATCAAGCTTACTTTCCCATTTTTTAGAACGTTAGAAATGTCATCTGACAATCCTATATTAAACGATTGATAATCTGTTATGTGACGTAAAACCTCGACACAAAGAGGAAGCTAATTCAATTAGGGTGGTTTCTGTGAGGCCGGGAAATTTATGGATGGATTTTTTTCATAGTTAAACGTCAATTTGTTAATTAATAACTTTCTGTTATGTCTATAAAAAGCTAATTTTTCATTAACAACAGGAAGTTATGAGATTTAGAAAACAATTAGGTGCCAATCAAATTAATAATTAATTTCGTAACATTAACATTAATGCGATGATATACTGAACTAATAAGCGATTATATATATTCTGACCATGTTACTTTATACTAGCAAAAGGTAAAATAAATATCACCGCAGTTTGAACCCGAATTTCTGTCACGACACAACAAATATGTCGAAATGAAAACATTTTATTATTTTTTTCTGACCAAACCACTTTACACTGGCAAAAGGCAAAATCAAATTCGAATCGCTGTAGTTTGAACTCAAACCAAACCAAAATGTCTGTCCACATATATGAAGGGAAAACATCTCGAAATGAAAACGTTTTATTACGAACATTAATGTCATGTGTGAGTCTTTTCTTTGTTTGTCAACCTTTCTTGTAATTCGGGCATAGACGCCAGTCACTCTTACCGAACTAACTCGCAATTCCACTTTCAAAAGGATGGCTCGATGGCTATAGGATGCTTAGGACGGTAATTCGGAGAGTGGTGTGTTCGACTCTCAAATGGATTTTAAGTGATTGATTGATTGATTTTAAAATCCTTGATTGATTAGTATTTTACGCCGTGGTTAAGGTTATTCCACTTTCTAGCATATGACGGCAGTATATTCAACAATAAATTAAACTAGCTTAACCATAAAATGAGAGATGTTTTTGATACTGTTGTAAAGTTAATCTATCTCAAGTGCAAAGAAAAGACAGCATTGCAACTCTTCAAACAAACTTTCCTTATCCACAGCTTGGATTACAATGTATATTATAATCCCAGACCACAGGGCCTCATCTTCATATGTACATCCATCTCCTGTGTTAACTTAATTTCCCTATTACATACACCTTGTACAATGGGTAATTATTTCAACTGCAAGACCAAGAAGAAGAAAAAGATTTAAAGTCAAATGTGTTTTATAAACTCAACTGTAGAGAATCATATGTAACAATGCTCAGATCATGTATCCCAAATAATTAAAATACTGGTGTTGAGTGAGTAAACAAGTGCCCGCAATCTGCCATAAAACACAGCTTAAGCGGTTGCCTTTCGCTCCCACACTTCCGCTCGGAGGCCACGGACAACCGGTAGCCCTTCGCCCCCACACTTCCGCTCGGAGGCCACGGACAACCGGTTGCCCTTCGCCCCCACACTACCGCTCGGAGGCCACGGACAACCGGTTGCCCTCGCCCCCACACTTCCGCTCGGAGGCCACGAACAACCGGTTGCCCTTCGCCCCCACACTTCCGCTCAGAGGCCACGGACAACAGGTTGCGGTGAATCATATACAAAACTCCTGAAATATTTACCTTCAATAATTTACACCACATCAGCAGATGTTCAAATAAATTACAATGAGTGTCCCTATTTACCTCAAGAATTTAAAAATTATATAATAATAAATTCACAGGTAAAACTTGCGGAACGGGTTCTTAGCAGAACTCTGCCAATGATTAATCCTGCATCGGGATGAAGTTACCTGTATAACCCAGGTGTGAAAATAATTATATAATTGACCTTTAGGCTGAAGCTGTCATTGCTCATCACAAGTATACAGAAAGAGCGACACTGGCATCAACTGTACTTTTATCATCGCATACATGAATAAAGCCATTCACTGACAAGTTAAAAACGCAGTCAGAAATGCAATTTATTAATGACATTTTTTTCGTAACGTTTCTTTAAAATTAATACGCGCACAAGGCAGTCACTGTTCCTTTTACACCTGTGGTAGGCTGTATTTGCAACGTCTTAATATTTTACCTGAAACAGGACGTTGATCAGACAGCTCAAATATAATTAGCTTGTCGTGCCATCCTAAAGCATTTATGTCATTGATCCTGTGTTGTAATTGAATGATCGATCGATTGGTATATAACTCCGTGTATTTTACTTCATTGACGGTGGTGATCTCGAAGAGTAAATAGCGACGTAAACTGTGAAGCGTTTGCTCTATTGAAACAGTATGTTCCTCCAGGGATAAGTAAAGACAAAGCTAATGATTGTATGGGCTTTAGATTCCCACTAAGACAGACCGACAGACTTGTTGTCTGACCGACCGACCGACCGACCGACCGACCGACCGACCGACCGAAAGAATGACCGACATAACGATCGAAAGAATCACCGACAGAACGACGACGGACCCGCCGACCGAAAGAACAACCGAAAGAACGACCAAAAGAACGACCAATAGACCGACCGAACGACCGACCGAATGACCGAAAGAACGACCGACCGACCGACCGACTGAACGACCGACAGACTGACTGACCAGTGATTGATTGCTTGATTTATTGAGTGATTCGTTGTGTTTGTTCTCAGTTAATTTGAATATGCATCTTTTAAAGTTTACAAACAAACCAAGAAAGTGCCAGGTTATACCTAGCCACTAAATATTGTCACATCTAACAAGATCATCTCGCTCATTAAACAATAATGGCCTACTATTTAACGCCCTATTAAAAAATGACGGTATTATAATGAATGGAATTCCAAGATTCGTCGGTTAAAAAAAAATCATTTCGACACGAATTTGAGCTTATACTATAATGAATTCATCATCAAATAGTAACAGAGACTAAAAACAAAACGGATGTGAGCTACTGAGTCACCTAATTCACAGCGTAGGCGAAGACAAAAAAAATATGAAACCGTTTAAGAACGCTATAGGCATTTTTCTCAGAGTATACTGGTCATGATAGTTAACAAATGACTATTCCATTGTACTTGACTAAAAAGTATAAATAACGGGTAAATAAAAGTGGTAAAACCCTAAGGCCACACATATCGTTAACATATACAATTATACTTGCGGCAGTCATAAAGCCACATGCGGAAATTCTCATTTTCCTCACAGTAATATACACTATCGATATAAAAAAAATTGTATCCCGTGGCGATAGGCAATATATTTGACTCCGTTTTGACTCCCTGTGATAGCTCCCCACTCCGTAAAATTTCGGGACCGTCGCCGTCTTATATCTCTGACTTGCGTACAGACTGGTTGGTCATGAACCAGGAAAGTTTTTTCACATAGTGATATTCGGTAATTACCGAAAATTGTCATTAAGGTGCACTTCTGGCTTAAGTACCACTTGTAAAACATCACGTGACACGTTGACTGACTGTCTGTACATGACAAGTAACGCGAGAAGGTATGAGAAAAGCTTATCATGCACCTTACTCAAAATTATACGGTCGTCGCCAGGCTAATTACAGCTGTATATATACACAGGGAGTATGTTATGATGTGATTTAGATATACATCAATGCATATCCTTTTTCAAAGATATTAAGAAATGTAATTATTCCTAAATAAAATAATTGGTCAATTTTATTTTGACCAACATGACACATTTAGACAGCTAGATTTGTTCGTAAAAGTAGGGCTCCGCCTCGTGACTTTCCGGTTAGACAGTGATTGCGCGTTTTTATCTCAAGAGTGCAATCTGCCTTGAAAAGCTAGATGGTACTTTATGATTATAAAATGCATTTCGCCGTTATTAAGCCACCTTAATTTTTTGTAAGTAACGCTGTCTGTATTTTTTTATACAATTTACGTATTTTGTTCACGAGGTTATTGACGAATTTGTCCGTTTAAGCCTTTCTTTTCATCCTGCCAACGCACTTAACGTTACAGGCGCCATATGGTTTGGTTTCGTGAAGTAGGTCTATAGGGTAAGCTGTCTCTGTTCTGGAGTCCTTCGGTCTCTTCATTGCTTGTCAGTGACGTCAAGGATGGTTTCCATCACACATTGGGCTATCAATCCACCATTCGAGTTAAATTGGCCCTAAGTAACGTCGTTAAACCTCAATCGGCAAAACAAAGCAAGCGGTTATAATTGTTTTTTTATTATCATTTTCTGTCCGGCAAGGTTTCTTCTACAAACCTTAGGCATCATTTGTAATCAAATGTTTTCAGTATGTATATTGAGTTATCCCGTTCAAGAAATGCGCATGCGTGTTCTGTTCAAAATGGCCACTGCTGACGTAACAGAGCTCGTGCTTTGACGAAAAGCAAGCTCGACCACAGTCTCATCACAAAGTAGCCCTGCTATTATCACATTTAAAATCAATCGATAAATTTGAGTCAAAATATATCTCTGTCATACGTTCTTGGCAGCCAAATAGCAGAAACGAGGCTTGGTGAAGCATGTTTATTTGGTGAAAAACAAACCAAAATCACTGTCTCTTGGAATCTCGTTAAGATGGAGCCTCACAACAAGCTTAAACTCAATGAATAATTTTTGTGTCTTCACAAAAGACAAAAGACTTCTTTGTGTAGAAGGCCGGGTGGCCGAGTGGTCTAGGTAGCCTGCATTTACTGCTGGCGATTCGGTGCCTAACTCTGAGGGTCGTGGGTTCGATTCCCGGACGGGTTTCAAGCTACAAAATTTTCTGAACAGGTATATGTTCTAACTAAGAAAGTGTTATTCCAAAAATAACGAAAATACAGCTTAAACTCAAGTTTAAATTGGTCCAATAGCCTCATCCAGTTGAAACGTTGCATGGATATACGGACATAATGACGGACGGGCGGACACTTTGGATTTAAAATCCCCAACCATAGCTTTTTACTTAAACAAAAAAAACGATGGATATCAGCTTGGAGTTAATCCGGTCGCTGGCGATGATGGGAAGATGCTCTACATTTTATCTTTCTATCCCTGTATCTAATATGGGCGTACATTAAACAAGCCCGTACTAAAAGGGCAATAAATATTTTCATCCGTCGGCAAGATGAAATAAAAATATAAACATAAAGCGTGCGGTCAAACAAAAAGCACCTAAAGCTATAAACCTATAGAATGGTTATGAGTTTGTCGCGTCTGTTAAATGTCCAGTCCAATAAATACACATACGCTTGATATCATTTTAAGTATACCTCGAGGTGATATCTGTATAGGTGACGAAACAACACCTTTGATAATGTAGCGGAACGTCCGGTTAGAGGCCTTTGTGTTAAGAGATCAATTATATACCAGCACTTTGAGCTTTTTTATTTATAGACATCACACCCCTTGTCCTTAAGGTACGTTGGCGACTTCTAGTCATCGGAAGACAATCACGACCGGTCAAGCCATAAGGCTTACATTAAAATTTCAGAAAATAGTTTGAAAACTGGAAATTTTATACATAAGGTAACAAAGATAGAGTTACGACGATATATCGTTTGTTGAAAACATCATTTTTATCAGTGAAAATTGCAATTTCTAAGTTCTTTCAGGTTTACAAGGGAAAATTCATTTTAATACCTGAAAACTAAATACCATTACATAGCCATAGAGAAAAATACTGATTTTTTTCCTAGCGAAAATGCTGAATTCGTTCAAAAAAATATTTAATCGTTAAAATGAAAGAATGAGTTTAAAAAACATTTTTTTGCACAAATCAGCCTCTTGTTGTTGTCAGAATACTTCACTGTGTGATGTTTGTCAGAAGAATCTCTACTACTTCGTGTGATTCCTTTTTTACATTAATATAAATACGTCAAAGGCAAATTGCATTATGTTCAGCATTTAAATATACGTTATAACAGAGCAAATAAAACCTTATGTTAGCAAATATTTGGGCATATAAATATTTGTTTTCAATTACAGGTTGGCTAGTAGTGTAGACAAATTTCCCAACGTATATGCGTTGTAAGTGAATTATGTTTACTAAACAACGTATAATTATATTATATTTAAATATAGATAAATATAAATGTAGATGTCATGTTTTCATAATTTAACGGTCAATCTGTAAGACAGGGATAACAATTAAAATACTTTAAAATTATGTACCAATGTTTTATGAACTGAAATTATAAGCGCTGTGAATGGCTGCTTGCTTACTTGCTGTTTGCTTGCTTGTGTATTATTTGATTGCTGTTTGCTTGCCTGCTAACTTGCTGCTTGCTGGCTGCTTGCTTACTGCTTTCTTGCTGCTTACTTGCTTGGTACTAGCTTACTTACTTAACTGTTTCTTGCTTTCTTGCTGCTTGCCGGTAGATTGCGTTCTTTATCGTTGCTGATTAATTTGTTTATTTTAACTTTATTTTGATATTCGGAAATAATCCACTTTTCCAATGAACATGATGCTTCAATCAATCAATGAATGAATCAATCAATGAATGAATGAATCAATGAATGAATCAATGAATCAATCAATGAACCAATCAATGAATCAATGAATCAATGAATCAACCAATCAATCAACCAATCAATCAATCAATCAAGTAATCCGTCCGTCCGTCCATTCGTTCATCCATCCATCCACTCATCGATCCACTCACCCATCCACTCATCCATCCATCAATCCATCCACCAATCAATCAATCAATCAAAGTAGCATTTATTACCAGGACAAATCGCCAGCAAAATTTTGGACAAGACACAAGTCAAATGCTCAGTTCAATAAGCTATGTCACTAACTTACTCACTCAATCACTCACTCACTCAATCAATCAATCAACCAGTCAACCAATCAATCAATCGATGAATTAAAAAAAAATCATTAAATGCCTCTGGTCAAACATTGGTCAAACTCCCAGAATTTACCACTCCATGCAACGTTCACAAAATACATCTGTCCCAATTATGAAAATCTTTTCACCTCAAGTTACCCTGTCTTAATATTTCCTCGATCTAAAGATTGGAATCACCATGGCAACATGAAACACATTGAAAGGTGTCACGTTGAAGCGGCAAAGATCAAAGAGCAGGTAGGCCTATATCCAGGTTACCTTGGCACGTGTTTGCACTTTGTTTCGGTCTTAATTATATGGGCAGTTTTAATGGCTTTATAATATCATATATCAACAAGAGAATTTTTTTCTGTCGGAAACCCTATGAAGTATATACTTGTAGGCAATTAAGGAATAGTATAACAAACATATGTTTTTTTGTACACACTTTATTTTTTGCTAATTTTCTTTCAGAGTTTTGAACATGGACAAGTTTTGGACACAGAGTGTAATTATAGAGAACCATACATTATTTTTTTTAGATTTATGTAAGAAAAAGCCAGATCACACGATTGTGGAAATTCAGATAAATTTTATGTTTCTAATTCTTCAAAGTGTTTCTGTTTCTTCTGTTTTGTTTAAAACAACATTCGGGATATTGCTGATTAAACTGCGCTTTCCTAATAAAGATGTCACTGGCAATATTTCAAACATAATTAGAATGAATTAGAGCAATTAAGTATTACATAACATCCCGTTCTTCCGGTTTTACTGAATTATGATATGTAACGTATTTTTTTCTCGTATTATCTCTTTTATTTGCCGTATATTTTTGTTGTCCATCTTCACTATACATGCTTGGGCCCGCAGCCGTTGTTTAGTGGTGAGTGTGTCGATCTACTTATCCTTGATCGGTGAAAAGCTAAAGGATTCGGGTCTGACCATCTGATATACTAGTTACACGCTGTGGCTCCGGCAATCGCGGAGGTGGTTTTAACGAGGTTTCCTCCCGGTGTTCCACCATGTTAAAGCAAACAACAGTGTGAAGTGCAAAAACCGTCGTCATGTAAGTGAAATACCCTTGAGTACGACGTTAAGCCTCAACCAAACAACCAGTCAAACAAATATTTCTACAAGTTGTCTTACCTTTAAGGAACAGTTTACTAATTGTGTGTTATTACCACAAAACATGGCCTAACTTGTTCGTCATTATATGTAGCACATGTACAGTTACATTGTATACTATAACCCCAAGCATATAGGTGTGTACTAAGATGAAAAAGATTGTATCAGTCAATTTAATTCATGACTTATATACCCTCGTAAAATCTTCAGAGCAAATAAATCTCCCTTTAAAATGCAATTAATAGAAATTACAAAACCTCAAATGAAACATTATATTATATCGTCACAAGTACATATGATACTTTCTTAATATGTCTGGCACATATTTTCTTTGTACCCGTAAGCTATTCGACACATATGAGGTGGCACACATTTCTTTATTGTTTAGTTAATTGACTAATATTTGAAAGACTCGTTTGATGGCTATAATACCTCAGCTGTGATGAAAAACTGTCCTACCTTAAATGATATTTATGCTATACAGTTATTTAAATATCAATCAGAGACTAGCTTACACGTTGTTTGTCCAAATTAAAATAACGAAGTCAAACACACATATATATTGTGATATGGACATTTATTTAATAAATGACAATGTCAATACAAGTGAATGACAATTTTGTGGCAAGCATATAATTGAAACGGTCGCTTTCTTACCTCCAAACCTTGCGTACGTCTATCCAGCTTGGACATAAACGAGGACCATTTTGAAAGTAGTCATATTCGCTCAAATGGCGTAAATTGTGCGCGACTATAGCTAGGCAATTTACAAGTGTATAAATACAATGTGACTATGCTATTTTGTCATTCAGTTGTGGATGAATGCTAATCCTTTTTTAAAGATGCATAACAATTTGAAAAATCTATTTTTTTCATTTCAGGTTGACCTACATTATACATTTTAAAATTTTAAAGCAGCTGAAATGTTCGTGAAAGTGGCCAAAATTAGGGCGTATAGTCTCGTTACTTCCTTGTACGAAAGTGATGACGCAGGTTGATCCCAAAGTTATCCCAGTCTGCGTTTAAAAGCTAGATGGTACTTGGTTGTTATAAAATGTCAGTATGCATCAAAATGGTACATTAGGTAAGAAGACTATTTACCCGTGTATGCACATTAACGCCCACAAGTAACATAGCGAATGTCACATGGTTTTAGAATAATCTAATTTAGTTTACGAGGGCATTCTGTTATGAACGCGAAACTGAAGAAATGTGTGAAATCTCCATATACACAATGTACACTGACTTCGTATATGGAAAAAATTGAAAAAAATTCTTCTCATGACTACGACGATCATTTGACGACAGCGATGATGTCACCAGCACGTTCGAGGACTTCAAAGTGGGCAACTAGATGTGAATACGTAGTTTATTTAGACTTGTATCATACAGTCAATAGAGATACCACGTCAAGCCCAGCGAAACCTTTAGAAATAAAGCCTGATTCTGAATTACACAAAATATTGAATCGGAATGGCCTTTTACTTTGTAAAAAAAAAGAATTCGTTCTGTCCTGATCGAAGAACGGATCCCAACTGAGAGATACTCAGACATTTCCCGCCAAATCTCGTTTTCCAATCAAAAAGACGGTATTAATCGATGAAAAATGAGATAGGTATACGTCTTAGAAATGATTGACTTTTGACGTGGAAATTAACGTTCAGTGACCGTGTTATAGGTCGATCTAGTGTTCAACAAAGAAGCCGCAATGGTTTACATGAAGGTAAGGTCATACAATTTTTATGTATTGGAAGATAAAGTGCAGAATCAGTGCAGTGTTATTTCTGAAGGTAAGGAAGACTCCTGTAGCATAGCTAGTGGGCGATGGACTAGCATATAAATAGTCTCTTCCGGTTCTACCATTAAGGGATCAATAAAGCTGTTGGACATAAAAAAAGGAATAAAAAAACACAGATAAGTTAAACTGGGACAAAAGGTATAATTTAAAAAAGAAATACTGGGGGGGGTGGGGGGGAGCTATTAGTTAACTGTGTGCATCGTAACTGAAACTTCTTGACACAAAACGTGGTGGTCCGTATGTGGCATTGATGGATTCTGAAGTTTTAAAATCAAATCCTGTGTCGGAGGGTGGGTAGATGAGTCATTAAAGTCGAATTACCGCATTCCAATATACACAGTTCACATACAATTAAACAATAATTTGAAATCGTTGCACATATTATATTAGCGTTATCTCGAATTAATTTAAATTAATGCAATTTTAAATGCGCTGAAGAATCTTGATATTAAATTTTAACCCACTTGAGTAATTCATATGGTAAGCATGAGGAGACGTGTAAGTTTTTAATCAATATTTAGCATTTATATAGCAGTGATATAGTAAGATTTTTCTTCCCGCTTTTTGTTATAAATCACTGAACTTTGACCTTTCCCGGAGTAAAGTACCTTATTGTGTGACGTCTGCCTAGTTCTAAGCCAAAAGACACAAGTGTAGATTACACAACACCAAACACATATAATGTGAAATTGGCCAGGGAAATTATATGACCTATTGAAACGGTCAGTGGTGGCTTTTATACAAATACAAAAAAGCAACGGAAGCCACATTTTGCATAACAATGCTTTGATTCTGTTGATCGTAAACAATTAGCTTTTTTTCTTAGCACTATTCATTCTTATCAGAAAAACCGAATCACGCCTATGCGAGTTACCAGTCGTAAAATAGTTCCTATAATAAACAGAGGGACATGCGAATATTATGACAATCTATATTGGGAAACATAAGAGAAATATAACTTTTGACGAATAGCAAAATCTTACTGCATTTTTTAAAAATACAATATTGATACATCATTTACATATATGCCAGTGACCCGAATCCGAATCGGGAGTGAGCAAGTAAAATTTTCCTTTTCTACAATAAAAATATATTCTATATATGAACCTATATACAGCGGTATCAGTTACATAAGATTTGCACCAAACTGTATTTCCAAATATAAACGAACTCGTTTAAATCAGTTTGTGAGTATGTATATATAATAATACAAGACTGCAGCACACATTATAGACGACAATTTCTTATACAAAAATACTGACAATTGTTTATATATCACATCCGACCTCAACTAGATCTATGAATTTAGGCCCACAGTAGTGTGACTATACGAGTTCAGGTTTGATATTAATATTAGCATTTCAGTCTGGAATGTAGTTATTGCAAACTTCCTAGACAACAAAGATTTTATGCTCGTGTCAAATGGCGCATGCCTGTCAAAAATCAAACGTCTCTATAGTAGTAGAGACAAGAGTCACACCGTTCTAATACCTCTTTATTCATTCTTTTGGAATATTTCTCTTTGAAGCTGGTTCTTGGTTAGGTATATGTTTAAACGTATGTTATGAAGTCAACTTCAAGGTTCTCTTAGTTGAAAGTCTAGCTTCGATCAACAGGTTTTGCTTCAAACTAATTTAAATGGTCCGAATCTTGTCCCTCGTAAAACCGTTTCGCGACGAGACATTCGCCATCGATGTATGTTAATACGAGTTGTGCCCGGAGGCAGACATTTTAGGGCAACTGGGTGCTACCTGAGTTACATCAACAATACCACAAATCAGATATAAACGTCCTTCATGCGTGACCAATTTACGGGGTCGTCAAGTGTAGTCGTGGTTGGTGTATTACATATTAATTATATAACCAGACTATCGACTCTGAGTAAAGCTAACCTTTCATCTGGCTGTAACGTTATGTATTTATATACATCAATAACGAAACGAGTTGACTTGCAAGTGCAGGAAATAATTTCACAATGCTTCGTTACTTATGCATAAAGTAATTGAAAGTGCTGAATAAATTATGCATTTGAGATAAATAACTCAAACATAAATTCCGACGAATCTTTTAAAAAAGTCCATCTTATCTAATGAAAACATCCCTGCGTCACAAAAACCTGATTGCACTATGATAATAATGTTATTGATTGCTCCAACTGGGCGTTACGCAATAAGTTAATGTATGTATCTTGGTCTACTCGTTTACTGTATCCTTATTTATTTGTATTTCTTTTATATTTTTATTGTAGAGAGAAAAAATTTGGCTTGCATCTTGCAGGATCCAAATCGGGTCTTTGGGTATCTGGCCATGTAGGGTTGTGACCGACTGAGATATAAATACTCTCGGTAGAACGAACACCAAAGTTCATCCAAGAGAAGGCCGCGAAACTTTCTCTACCAGAAACACTGCCACACGGTCGCCAAATTATTTATATTTATTTATGATTTTTTGCCTTTATTTACAAAAGCTTGAATCATAGTCTTTAATAAAATCACTCAAAAAGTTTCAGTGGCGTTATTATTTAATCGGTATGATGTCACTCATCACATCGCTTCATTCCTGAGGAGTAAAAAAGTTTCGGCAAATTACAACCCTCTTGGAACACCGTCATACATGCAAGTTAAATAACAGACAGTAAAACCGTCCTTCAGCAAACAACAGGTTTAATTCTTAGAATATAGTTCAATTCATCGGTCGACAATGGTTGTCTTGGCATTAATGAAACCTTGCACCACGCAGCCACGTATTTGGCAGTATTGTTCTAAATCAATATGACTTTAAAACGGCAATTGAATCCATCGGGAAGTGTTTTTTTATGTGTCAAAAACATATACATTACCACTTATACATAACAACGTATAGTCGCCTTATTTCTAAGAGATAATGCCGAAAGCCGGGGTATTGCTTTGCACGGCCTACGCTGATCACAATGGCCATAGTAACAGGTAAATATTTCTCAAGTCAGCTTAACTCGCGTCCTTTCCAACCTCAGAGAAAAAATAAAGTTATTATCTTCGAGACTTTGACTCGAATGTATTGATGAGAAATGGGAGTCTAGCAGTCAAATTCTCGCGATTATATAGTTTCTATAGTGGACGAGGCTAAGACAACTCTCGTACGCTATGCTAGGACATCGGACATTTATTTCCGCCAATATTTGGGACTACGTTTGCCAAAGATCAGCAAAGAAAGGAAGTACATTCTACATATGCTGAATTCTTTTTCACATATGTTGAATTCGTTTCCACAGATGTTAAATTGTTTTCCACATATGTGAAATAAATGACTTTATTCTACATATGTGTAAAATAATTTCACATATGTGGAAAAGGACTTTACATATGTGGAAAAGAATACAACATATGTGGAAAAGAATTTTTTTTCCACATATGTAAAATTAAATATTTATTTTACATATGTTGAAAATGATTTCACTTATGTAAAAAAGAATTCAACATATGTGAAAAAGAATTCTACTTCTAAAATAAGCCTTAATTCAACATATTCGAAAATCTAAAAAGGTAAAATAAAGAGGTGAGTGGAACTCTTTTGTAGATATGTAAAATAAAAGCACCCACGGCCTCAATTGCAGACTTCTCCCTTCCAGCCTGTTTGCCCAAACAGTAAAATCTGATCAGAAGGACATTCACCCTCTGCATTTCACAAAGCATCTGTTATTTTCTAGCAAACAATAAACGAGGGAAACTACAATATAGTATTCCTTCAATTGCGACCGATTCTGTAGAGAGCATTTCACACGTCTGTCTAGTTAACCTTAACAATAATACCACTGTGTGCTGTTTAGTAAGACAGGTATATGCTTATTTACAACTATATTAATCTTAAATAAAAAAAATTGTATCATTTTTCTTTAGCCACATTATGCAATTATTTTTTTAGCTGCATGCTGGGACTTTCCGTAAATGTGGAGAAGAGTACTGCGCTCTGCCTCAAGACTTCCTGAGAAGATAAAGATGGCGCGGAATTCTCCTAAAGTTCCCAGTCCGGTTTAAAACTTCTTGATGGTTCTTGATGGTTACTAAATGGTTCTTTGACTTCCTCAGAAAATGCGGTCATATATATTTTAAGTTTAATTTTAACTCTTTGCCTCCGGAATTTGTTTTTCACTTGTGGTCTATTTAGACGGAATATCCTTGTAGAAAATGTAAAAAAAAAAAAAAATTACGTTTGTAAAGTAATATGGCCATAACTTTTAAAAAGAGTCATAGGTATAGAAAAGTATAATTATATTGTCTTCATTAGGAATACTTTCTGTATCTAAAAAGGCTAAAATATCGCCGCTGTCAAAGGCTTGCCGGATACAAAGAGTTAAACCAGTTAAAAGTGGTTGGAAGACAATAATCGCAATAACTGATTGTTAATTTATTGTTCCTTTATTTGTTTGCCAGTTAAATAGTTTAAATGTCCACAACCATTTAAAAAAAATCGTTTTCACTGTCACTATACTATGGGCAAATCTCAACAATTATGAAATATCGTGGAATAGTGACAATCTAGCATTAGTGGGCTTTGTAGTGGGCACTATATCTCAACGACCAACATGGAGACAACAGTCAACAAAATGCCACCACAACGAATGATATTTTGTACACCGTTTAAACGCTGTTTAAATAAATGTCAAATTAATCACTCTGAACATTCTTTATAGTTTGGTTGATACTCATAATTTACTCGTCAACTGTTTATTGGGGTTGCCCATTTTGTAGAGCATTCTCACTGCAGCTACGTTCGCCACTGACGAACCGCCCTACTTTGGTTTTGTTTTATTGATGAGCTTCCTTGTTTATAAGTTTGTTTTATCTCTAATTAATAAATTGTAGTTGGATGATGTTATTCATTGCCATAATTTCAAATATAATTCCAACTTACCAAGAAGTATTGGAGTCATTTTTTATGTCATAATATTACCATATATGGAACACATGTACAAATGATTCATTGATTTTAATTAATCTACATCCTTGTGTGAGTGTGTTTGCTTTTTAGAAATATAAAGTTATGTAACCTGATTTTATAGGCCGATATTTTCATGTTGTACAGACTCTTTTCTAAAGCTGGTCTATATATTAAAATGTATATTCTACTTTCGAATAAAGGATAACTTAAAAAAAACAGCATGTTTAAATGCTTTTACAATTTTACAAGTGCTCGTGACTTTTAGATGAGTGGGATGAAGTTTAACACAGGGGCTTAGTTTTGTTTAGAAAATTATCATAAAGACAAGTTTTGATATTTGTGGCTCCCAAATTGAACTTAATAACCGACATTTATTAATTTATTTTTTTTAAATTACCGACCATTGTTTAATCTTGAGAGTTCAATGTAGTAGGTTATCTGAACTTGATAGGTTTTATTTCTAGAGTAGACAGTCTGTGTTGGGCGCCATCAGAATTAAGCTACACGCAGGGATTTTTTGTTGTCGTGTCAAGATGAAGAGTTTTTGGTATCAAATAAACGATGTAATATAGCATGGTTTACACAGAAAAGGTTTGTCGTCTCTTCTAGAAGGGGTTTATAGGGGATTCTTCTAACTATGTCGATCCCGCCTTCAGTCTCATCCTAACTCCTTGTTTCTTGTATATCTATTGTGTCGGAATCAATATATAATCCTTTGATAGAGCACCATGTAAATGTTTTGTCAGTCGCGGTTTTCCGCTAATTGGACCTAATGTTCGCGAATAGAGTCCGCGACCTGCGCGCGTGAGCTGCGGATTTGAAAGGGAGTGTCAATTTTCTATCGGGTTAATTTTTTTTCAATTGCCTGTCTGCTTTAAATAGATTATACATCCCCTGTAAGGAAATTTTCGTGTGAATGGACAGTCGCCAATGTGAGCTACCATAACATTACATCCCAAAACAGGGACAGTTGTCAAAACAAAATGGGCATGGTACGTCTGTGTTAAAGTTTTACACGTCTTTGTATAGAAACATTTTAATTGTCCTTATTAGAGCTAATCAAGTGTTTTCCGAGACAGAATTCTGTTACCTGAGGGCCAATTGCTTCATTATCCCCACAGGTCATTCCCTAATGGCACTTAACACCATGTTAGGACATAACCTGAAACACCTCTTACGTTGCCAAACCCTGTTTAGGCCCTGCAGTGAGATAGTGATCAGGAAACCAGCCCCGCCTCATAGGTCTGTGTTTTCTACACACCCCATCTCTTCTATATATTACCACAGGATAAATTTAGTTAAATATGCTTTAAAAAGGCAAAAACCATCTGGATGACAATTTCTCTTTTATTTTGACACATCGTTTCAATGTCTATTCTGACATCGTTCTCAAGCATATAAAACAGTTGTACAATTGATATAGATTCATACAAGCTTGTGAGTTAGCAAGAGTTGATCCATTTCTAAATACCATTCAAAGATATATGCTCTTAAGACATTCCGGTACATTCTGGTACAAATGCTGCATTTTGGGGGGGATTATTTGATTTTGGGAAATTCCACTCCTTGATTTCCTCGATCTTTAGAACTTTTTATTTCGAAAGTTGATGAAATTCAAACGAATACAAACGAAACACAAGAGTATTATACAATTGGCTTTAGTATAAGATATAAGTTGGAAGTCGAAAATACATCAGTGTTACCTTGTTTTTTCTTCAATACTATAAGCCGGTAGCTTATTTGTCAAGTGAGTGCATGTATTTGTTTCTCGATGAATTTTTTCAGAATGGCGTTCCATATAGTATTAATATCCAGAAAGTATCAACCAGCGATGAATGGGTACCTGAATGGGCCCTTAAAGGATGATTAACGGGTACCTGGACCCTTGTCTGGTATTAAACCAGTACATGGGCGCTTGTCCGGTTTTGAACGCATACCCGGGCCCTGGCCTGGTGTGGGACGAATACCTGGACGATTATAAGGCCCGTATCTGGTGTTGAACGAGTACCTGTTCCCTATTCTGGTTTTGGACGAATATCTTATAAGCCTCTTAGCTGGTGTTGAACGGGTACATGGGCCCTTATGTAGTGTCCAATTGGTACCTGTGCTCTTATCTGGTGTTGAACGGGTACATGGGATCTACTTTGTGTTCAATTAGAACCTGGGTCTTATATTCTATGTTGAACGTTTACGTTGACGAACCGTAGCCCTTAAATGAATGTTTTATTCCTATAGCCTTTTCCCCGTTCTAGTTCCACACACAGATAATAAAAACTTTTTCTGACATTTCTCTGACATTCCAATATTCCGTACTTAACTGGGACTTTTTTTGAGCATTTCTGTTTTAAGACATCTTGGGTTTTGTTATCAGGCCCATCGTATACACTCTGAGCTTGGCGCCAAGGGAAGCGACGTGTCGCCATATTTTTGTTGTACTGTCAGCTCGAAGAGTCTACGGTGCATAATAGATGACGTAATACAACATGGTTGACGCAGGAAATCTTTGTTGTGTTTGCGAAAAGAGTAGATCATACTCCCTTTGTAAACCTCGGCTTAAGACTCAATGCAAGTCCAGACGACCTGTACTATTATGTCAGAATGCAATCCCCCCTGTAGGCAGATATACAGAAAGACATGTAAATGTTTTGAGATTCGCGGATTTGCGCTAATTGGCCCTTATGCGCGCGAATAGAAGACCACGACCTGCGCGTGTGTACTGCGGATTTTTGTCAAAAGGCGATTTTTTTACAATTGTTTGCCTGCTCGAGGCGGATTAGATGCCCCCTATCAACTCGAGGCACATGACCTCACCTGTCGGCACATTGTCAGTCGAACGAACAGACACCAGTTTGGGCTACCACAAGATTCCACCCCTGTGCCGTGACATCCATTCAGAAACTTCGTCAAAACAAATTACACATTGTGAATTTTGTGTTAATGTTTTCACATCTTTGTAGAGAGATACGCTAATTGTCAATGTAGGCGCTAATCAATGACGTTTACCCAGACTAGATAGCGTAACCTGGGGGGTTACTGTTGCAGTTTTCCCCTCGGGTTAACCTTTAATTGCACTAACTTAACATTATGTCAGGGAATAATCTGAATGCACAATTGAAACACATTCCTCCTCGCCACAACACTATACATTAAGCCAGCAGTCAGGAACACACATACAGCATCTTTCTAGCTATGCCCTCAACCAAATTATGATAGTGTAGTAGGTCTACCTCAGTTCTACCTTTATTCTAATATGTTGAATTCTTTTCCACTGATGAGAAATTCTTTTTTTTTTACATATTTAAAATAAAGCCATTTTAAGGCCTCATAGAGCAAAATTGAAAAATCATTTAACATCAGTTTAAAGGAATTTCACATAGGAGAAAAAAAATTGTACATAAGTAAAATAAAAGCAAAACTAATTCGACACATGAAGAATAAAGGTAGAAGTGATATAACGGCTTGCCATAACGGTATTGCTATTTTCCCGAGAAATATCCTTCATTTTTCAATTTATATTAACCCTCTGTCTAAGGGTAGTTTGTTTAAAGAGTGGCATGCTGTCTTAACTTAGCGCTGGACGAAAATTAAGTTTTCAACAGTGTCAAACATCTCACATTTTATGGTTATGTTAATGTCAATCATTGTTAACTCCGGCGTGTTACGCTACCATCTTTGACGTTCGACTTTGGATGGCATTAAGCTCCACCATTCTAAAGAAAGCTGCTGTTTATTATTGGCTTTTCTGCTCTTAGGCCCGTATCCATATAATTATTTACCGCGGTACATATTTCTCTGTCAACCGCCAACCAAAACGATGAGTGGTATTTGCAAGTCGTGTCAACTTGAAGAGTCTTTGATATCTGGCTACTGCATAAAGCAATGAAGGCGTTTTGGGAAGGGCTTTTAGACTGATTTCTCAGGCTATCGGGCTCCAGTGTTCAATCTCAATTAAAGTGAGACTCTAAAACATGTATGTAATTATGTCAAAATTAACTCCCCCAGTCACATTGGCTTTAAAATCTGTTGTGACTCGAACTTTTCGTCTAATTAAAACTATTCCGCGGGAATAGAAAGGATGACGCGTGTTTTCTGTGGATTTGAAAGAAAGTGTCGTACTTCTTTACGGTGAATGTTTTGACAATTGTTGGACTGCTCGAGACAGATTAAACGCCCCCTGTCAGCAGTTTGTAGTGTGAAGGAACAGACCACAGCACTAGCTACAACACGAGTCCGCCCCTAAGCTGTGACACCTATTCACAAAAATTGCCAAAACGAATAAGACATACTAACTTCAGTGGTAATATTTTACACGTCTTTGTAAAGAAATTGTCTAAGTGTACCCATAAGTGTTAGTCGATACAGTCTCTGGAGACAGCATTCTGTGACTGGAGAAAAAGTTTTTTGTCGTATATTCCCCTTAGGGTAAATTCAGTGTCACTGTGTACCACCGTTCGCCATTAAGCGAAACGCATGTAAACTGATGAACAAGGTAAACCTGGCTAATAGAGATCTCCGATTGTCATCAATGTTTCGTCAATTTAACGACTGGATTTGTTTGACCATTTTTTCTTATCCGAATTCTTTGGCAAAACTACAGCACTAAATACATACACAATACCGAAACAAAATATAACATGAATCTTACAGGTAAATAAATCCATCTTTTTTAACAAAACCTAGCGCCAATAGAAAAAAAATAAAATTGTACATTTTTTTTTTCAAGATATCACTCGGAAATGTAGTAAAATTCCAAAAACGTGGTTTACGCTACGCGTCGGAACAAAAACGGCTGCTTTAGAAGTCAAGTGAGATATATGAATACTTCACTTCTACTTAAAATCCAATTCGATTTTCAATGTTTTGAACATTCAGCCCCCTCGCGGTTTCTATACACATTTCACAACATCATCCTTTTTCTATCTTTTCTGGATCGAGGAAAAGATGTTTTCGATTTGTTTAAAATTTAAAATCCAGCATGTTATTGCCTTTTCTTTTAACTGGGACACTTTTTCTCATACATCTTAGTCTCATTTGTTTTCGGAAATAAAACTATTAAATTCCAGTACCTGGAGACAATGTTGTGTGACGCGGTGGAGTCCAAGAGAAATGGTGGGTACCAGCTCTTTGGTTATGTGACTGTATTTAAAAAAACAGATTAGTAAAAATGCACTTGCCTGTCCAGTTATTACCGTTGAAGGATGTCTATTACATTTCCCAATATAAAAGTGTATCAGAAGACGCCATCTTGTTTCAATTTCAATACCAAAATGGAAACAAAGTTTGTATTAATTTATAGGTACTGATATATAAATGCAAGCAACTTTAAATCGAAACTTTAGAAGTACATAGGTTTAAAGTACCTCCAACTGAAAATGAAATCTGCTGTATCTTGAATACAGTATAGGCGGCATTGATAGATAACCGGACCTGAGTGATAGCATTCACTTAGAAGTTTTCGCTTCAAGATTTCAAAGTGACTAGACTGTTATAAAAACCTATAATGACTGTTCAACAATTATTCCAAGGCTAAGTTTTAACCAAAATAAACCAAGAATATAGCTGTAATGTTAGCTGTAATTGATTAATTAATTGATTAATTGATTGATTGATTGATTGATTGATTGATTGATTGATAGATTGACCAAATGCGCGTGAATAGAAAGGTAATGATTTATGCAAGCGTGTGAACTGCGGATTTTTTTTAACACGATTTTTTCTTTTACAATTATTCGCCAGCTCGAGGCACATGACCTCACCTGTCGGCACATTGTCATTCGAACGAACAGAGGCCAGTGTGGGCTACCACAAGATTCCACCCATGTGCATGCCGTGACATCCATTCAGAAAATTTGTCAAAACATATTACACATTGTGATTTTTGAGTTAATGTTTGCACATCTTTGTATAGAGATACGCTAATTGTTAGGATAGGTGCTAATCAATGAAGTTTCCCAAACAAGATAGTGTAACCTGGGGGTTACTGTTGCAGTTTCCCCTCGGGTTAACTTTTGTGGGTTGTTGGACCTCCTTGGTCGATTTTCAGAACACCTGTTGTATTTAGTCTATTATGCAGAAGAGTATAGATCTGAACTATATATATATGCATATATTTGTGGAAAGATTGAATACAGGATTGCATATTTGTGAAAGTGGTGAAAATCCTATTATTATTTCTAAAAAAGGTTGCAAAATAAGTAAATGTCAAGAGAAAAAAATAGACTTCATTTTTCAAAGTTTTATTTCTCGACGTGCAATAATGATCAGACCCAAAGGCTATAGTTGACCTAGTAGAATGTCTATCCCAGCTTTAAGAGTCTTATAATAATGTCAAATACAAATTTCAGAAAACATTTTAAAAAATCGAGAACAAATTTCTAAAAACTGAGGCATTGATACAAATTTAAAGTTTCTAGCATAAATAGTTTTCTAAAAAAAGACCCTAGAAAATTAAAGGTCTGCTAAAAATTGATGTGCCAGAAATAGGCAATTAAGGTTTTGCAGCTTCGATATGATCAAGGGAAAACTAAATTATAGGCTCAAATTAGAATTTCGAATTATTTTTTCCACCAACATACAGTTTGAATACCTAACTTTTTATCTAAGTGATTACAAATTTTGCTTCATTTTAGGGCCAAAGGGGTCCAGCAAGATCTTTATGGTACTACAATATCATGTCAGCGACTACCCTGGATGCACAACTGAAAGACCTTCCGCCTCGCCGAAAAACTGCTTTAAGCTTACAGTCAGGAACACACAGACCGCATCTTTATATATATATATGCACTCAACCAAACTTTGTGTCTAGAATATGTCAACGGGGTTGCCCTGTACGAAAAAATATAATTCATATGTTAATATTTAGATTATCCCTCTCGCTATAAAAGGGCAGTTTGCTGTGTGAAGGTATCAATGCTCTCTTAACTCAGCCCTGGAGGAACATTAACCTTCCAACAGTAACAAAACACCGCACATGTTATGGTTTTGCTAACGTCAATTATTGTTATCCCTGGGGTGTGAGGTGACCATCTTTGGCATTCTACTAGATATGGCATTAAGCTACACCATTCTTAAGAAATGCAGTTTATTATTGGCTTTTCTGTTCTTAGACCCGTATCCATATAATTATTTACCGCGGTAGGCTACATATTTCTGTGTCATCCGCCAAGCGAAGCGACGAGTGGTATTTTCAAGTCGTGTCAACTTGAAGAGTGATATCTGGCAACTGCATAAAGCAATGAAGGCGTTTTGGGAAGGGCTTTTGGACTGATTTCTCAGGCTATCGGGCT
>JARFOD010007114.1:0-11566 GCA_031763545.1 Mopalia muscosa | reverse complement strand
CCCCCCCCCCCGCCCCCCCCCCCGCCCCCCCCCCCCCCCCCCCCCAAATGTGAGAATACAAAATAGTTAATGGGTGACTCAGTAATTAACATATTGGATATGTCTTTTGAGCCACCTGTGTACAATATTATTATTGGTGGTGGGATTTGGGTCTTTGGGAAGGTGGGGAATCATCAGTTATTACTGTAACAGGTCGACTTAAACACATGGTGCACGTTGCTGGTTTCTCGCGCTCTTGGGGCTTCTTGTGTATATTTCCCGCTTCGTTTTCCATTTAAACAAGTACACTTTGATGGCTAAATTGAAACACCAAACACATTATAAATTCTTGGTTAGTGGAATCCAAGACATACACGCTATTGCATGACAACGACAATAATAAACAACCAGCGTGTGACATAAATGATAAAATATATTTCGAAGATGTACATGTCTCTTTAATTACCAAGAACGCCGTTTGTATTGTGCTGAGTTGAAAGGCCCAGGGCCTAAATGCTTTGGAGCAATTGAATAATCACAATCAAGAAGGTTGAAGTCATCCACACCACGTAATCTGGTAAACGATGTTATTATCCGTCTACCAAATTCGTTGTGTTCTGATTGGTCCATTTGCAGCGTGTAAAAACTAGTACACCACATGAGTTTTTTCTCACGTCACAAAATTACACAGGTCATATCAAAACAAACATGGCCGCCCCGAGCTGAAATTTAATTTTTAAAAAATACATAAAACTTATTGTTGAAATCGACTTCTGGTTGACACACACATAGATCATAACAGATCTGCTTTGTAATTGTTGCATTTGAATGACCTTGGGGACCATATGCGTTTTTCTTTGTTTTGCGATACGTTTCGACGCCTTGTTGTGATCATCTTGTTTGTTTAAATCAAACATTTTTCGATGTCAATGGATTTTTTTCTTTAAATATGTAAATATGTAAAATAACACGGTCTTCACGTGACTGGTAGTTTAGAAAATTTCCTTAAGATTCGGAGAGATTATTACATGCCAAATTGCCTTAAGATCAACCAGGAGTGGAGATGTTACATACCTAATTTCATAATAAAAAGGGGTATGCAACTGAAGAAAAATGCACAAGGCGAGGATATTTACCAAATCGTACAAAGATAAACGAGAAGCGGATGTCTACCAAATGTTACAAAGGTACACGATGGTCGGATGTATACCAAATGTTACTAAGGTACACTATGATCGGATGTATACCAAATGTTACTAAGGTACACTATGGTCGGATGTATACCAAATGTTACTAAGGTACACTATGGTCGGATGTATACCAAATGTTACTAAGGTACACGATGGTCGGATGTATACCAAATGTTACTAAGGTACACGATGGTCGGATGTATACCAAATGTTAGAAAGATACTCGAGGAGCGGATGGACGTCTAACAAATCGTACACAGATACACAAGGAATGGTTAGTAACTAAATTTTATAAAGATACACGAGGAGCGTATATCTTTCAAATTTCAGAGAAAAAAAGCCTAGGAGCGGATGTTTACAAAATGTAACAAAGATACACAGGAGCGGATGTCTATCCAATCTTTACAACGATACACGAGCAGCGGCTGTGTACCAACTTTTGTAAAGATTCACGGCAGCGGCTGGGTACCAAATTTAACAAAGATACACAACCTTTAATAAGCAGATTGTGTAGTTGCTGCATCAAGGTAAAAAATGGGAAAATGTTTTTCTTAATTGTTTGTTTGTTTGTCCGTTTGCTTATCGCACTTATGAAACCATAAAAGCTTATTTCTCTGTTGGAACCACACATTTGTTGATTTGTTGAGACCCTGAAGCTGAGGGATCCAATGGAACTGTATATACACATTTTGAACTAATTATAACCAATAAATCTATCCAATATATATTATTTCTTCAATATTAAACATGCTAATCTTCGTGGTCAGCAGGGAGCTTCCGTCTCGCGGGATAATCCCACTAATCTCCTACACCTTGTTAATGTCTTGGGAATGTTCAAGGGAAAACTAAATTAAGGCTCAAATTTACCCGTTTAACTTTTTTTGCTAACATATAGTCTGGAAACTTAATTTTAAATCGAAGCGATACTTTTTTTTTGGTTAATTGTGAGCCTAAGGAGTCCAGACCTTAAATAACCGCTTACGTCGTAGTGGATCTGTATAGAACCATCATCTTTTGTGACGAACTCTCAACAAACCAGTGTTTCTCAGAGTGTATGTTCCACAATGATGATAATAATAATAATAATAAAAATATGAAATAATAATATTAATCATAAGTTCTTACCTGCCATAGTTTTTACTAATCGCCAGTTTTCTTCCATTTTGTCGAAATATAACGTGTTCAATTGTGACACACAATTTAGCTCTCTGCACTATTGTGTTCTTTTTTTTGTAGTCACATTAAATAAATCGGTCGAGACTAACATCTACAGACTAATATCTACGTTTTTAAAGTTAATTGGAAGTGTCATACATATATCCCCTTTATAGGCAGTTAAAAATGACAAATTAATTTAAATTATACAAAAAAACTTTTATTTTCTCATCTAATTTCTTTGTTGATGACATTTTGAGCGGAAAACAAATTGAACGACTTATAAAAAATATAACTTTTATTATTGTGATGGTAATTTTATTTAAATTGAGGGGAAAAAAATTGAAGGCCAACGAACACCACAGGCTGTTCATCAAGCCTAACGTTCCGATTTTGAACACTTGGTCAACTATAGCATTTTTTGAACCCATATACGAACCTAATGTACCGTTTACAGTTCCGCGTGTTGACCATCAGGTATATGTGTAGTCACACCCGACAATCATGGGGTTGGTTTTTGCGAGGTTTCGCCCCGGTTTTCCGCCCGAGCAGTGTGAAGTGAACCTTCGTTCATTACGTTCTTATCGCGGTCTTGTATATGTTTCCCGCATCGATTTTCAATTCGCGGTTTATCGCGCTATTGCCGCGTTCTTATGTTTATTCCCAGCTTTGTTTGACAGTTACGTTCAACTTAAGCTAAGATCGCTTTGTAAAACGGCCCTAGGCTTCAAAGTCTAATAAACTAATTTATAAATATACGCGCTCAATCACCATGCCAACTACACAAGCGAACTACAAGACTGTGACAAACAACAATACAGATTGTTTTCAAAGCATTATGCTTGTCCGTAAAATTACCCACAAAGCAATTTGTATTATGTTGAAAGAATTTTGATGCGACAACGGACTTATCACAACAGGAAGACAGAGACAAAAATGTAATAGATGTATTGCATCAGAATCTTTATTTATAGCTTGCCTTAAATCTTATTTGTTGTAATAACTCCAAAACAAATAAATGAAGTTCGCAGGTCACAACATATTTGAAAATTGCACGTTTTCTTATCTTTTATTATGAACGTCATTGTTAGACTACACATATACTTTCTATCACCCTTTTAGAGTTAGTAATTTAATTTCAAATTTCATTCATCCATTTTTACCCTTGAGTACGACGTTAAACACCAATCAAACATACATTCATCCATTTCCCCTGGCAAGCTTAACAATGTTTTGTCAAATATTTACTCCACGATTAGACTTATGTTTGTATATATCTGCAGCGCTATCCCCGTCTGCATACACTCTTAGAACAATATAGCTCTATAATGGAACCCTTTAAGGTTCTTCAGTTATGGCTATGGTGGAGCCCTGTATGGTTCTGTATTGATCCCTCACATCACGTGTTCCATGTATTTCTCCCTATCTTATTAAATCAAAGAACAGATTGTGTCCTTATGGTTCCATTTAGAACCATCAACTTTTATAAAGAACCCTGAAACAGAGTGTACTTCAGTTTATCGATCAAAGGTGAATATTTGCCATCTTTTTGTTTTATTTCTTGTTCATTACAGATATCCATTCAGATAAGGTTTAACATTCGACATTTTGTACAAACTTTTTCCAGTGCCACAGCAGCCCACAGTCGTAGCTTAGCGATCAGCATATCTGCCTACAATTCCTACTTCGATGAACCGTCCACGGTTCGAGTCCACCAGGTATACGAGTGAGACACACGATGTGGCGGCAGCAATCGCGATGGGGTTTTACGAGGTTTCTGAACGGTTTATTTCCGTATTTAAGCAAGAAACAGTGTGATTTGGATAATCCGCCGTAATATGAGTGAAATACCCTTGAGTACGACGTTAAACCCCAATCGATCACCCAAACAAACAAACAAACAAGCCCAATTTAATTGGCGACCAAGGTGTGTCATCAGAGCAGATAACACTTTGATTTTGACCTAACATAATAGATAACCTTTCTTAACGTTGAGTACAGATACAATTTTGGTCTGATTTTCGTCTGATTAGGAAAATCGGTACTATACATCGACAGAATGCTATCCAATCGGCTATCAACTCGTTCGAAAATGTGTTGGAATTTGAAGCCCTGTGAACTTTCACAAAATAATGGTTCTTTGAGAGTGCTTGAGATGAACCAATTCATAGAGGTATCCCCAAATAGGTTTTACATCGGATTGAAAGTAACTGAATTACAAAGAAAATACTATAAACTATCTGCAAAATAAATCGTGTATTTTTCAGATGTTTAGAATTTGTTTTATTCACTTACAAACTTGCGACTGTTCATACAAGTCACCGGAGATACACGAATGATGGCTAGATCAGGAAATTCAAAATGGCGGCAGGCAACTTTATCGAATGTTCTTTAACGAACACTTCTTCCAATAGCCCGTCCCCGTGAGGTTTCTATAGATACCAGTCACTTGGTGAATCCCCTGGCGACGTCCCCCGAGAATCACTGAGCTGATCATCCTTAATAAAAGCCAGATATTCCAATTTCTCTACAAGTACGCGGAATTTTTAAATGAAACAAGTTGCAAATAGTTATGTGAATAGTGGACTATTTTTTTTATACGTTTTCTAGGTATCAACCATTTGGGAATACCTTAAAACGGTTCCGTTTGGCAATTTATTTCTAATGGTGTGTGATATTATGTATTATAAACGCCATCTATTACATAAACCTACATAATGGATTCACCATTATCAACTGCTACTGAAATAAGCTACGCTTTGCTCCTCGTGTTAGAGAGGTTTTCAAGCAGCTGACACTGACTGTTACTTCCGCTGAGAGAAACTGTCAGATTTCATTTTCTTTTGTAAACCTTCGAATCTGTGATACAAACTCATGGTCATTTAATGAAAGGAAAGAACATTTCTCTTCATTTAAAAAGTGAAGATGAATGGAATGCTTTTTGAAACAACGGGAAATTTGTTTTACTCACGAAGCCCAAAGACCGTCAAGATGTATTATGGAATTTGAATTCGAAACACAAAGGTATATGTAAATTGAAATGATGACTTTTCAGGGTGCTGTCAAGGATGTGGCTATGGGTGGTGTGGTCATGGGTGAGGTCTTTGGTGTGGTCATGTGTGTGGCCATGGGTGATGTGGTCAAGGGAGTGTTCATGGGTGTGGTTAAGGGTGTGGTCATGGGTGTGGATGTCATGGGTGTAGTGGTCATGGGTGTGGTGGTCATGGTATGGTCTTGAGTGTGGTCGTGGGTGTGGTCATGGGTGAGGTCGTCGTTGTGGTCATGGGTGTGGTCATGGCTTCGGCGGTCATGGGTGTGGTCATTGGTGTGGTCAAAAGTGTGATGGTCATGGGTGTGGTCATGGGTGTGGTGACCAAGGGTGTGGCTATGGGTGTTAAGGATGTTGTTATGGGGGTGGTGGTCATGGGTATCGTGGTCATGGGTGTGGTCATGGGTGTGGTCATGTGTATGATCATGGGTGTGGTGGACACGGGTGTGGTCATTGGTGTGGTGGTCATATATGTGGTCAAAGGTGTGGTCATGGGTGTCAGCTTGATGACTTAACTACGTCGAAAAGCGGCGGTTTATACGATACGGTTTGTAAAGTGAACTTGTGAACACACTATAAATACGATAAGGTGTAAAGCGAAGTTACATTTTCAGTTGTTCGAAAAAAAGGGAAAGGAGGCCTATGTCGGAGTTTATGTGACCCGGTTATTACGAGAATAGCTCTTATTTGTAGAATTATTAGTGGAATGTGGTGGGTCGACAATGTATTTTCCCAGAGAATGCTGCTGTGGGTTTCAACAGGATAATGACCTTATAGTACAAGATAAGTGATTTGTTTTTCTGTAACACTTGTTTTTATATGGCTCAGAACTAATTACGTTGCTACATACGAAATTTATATGGGAGGTCCAAGTTTAATTTTTTTTCGCAATAAACGTTACTTTTGCATTTACAGCTTACGTTGCACCAACTGCAATATGATTGGTAATCTTGGCTTGTAGTTCAGGCCCCATCAAGATCAGTGTTTATAACGCTCTGCCTGAACATTTCATAGTTACTTGAGTCTTCCTAACTTATAGAAATAAGCGAACGCTACCATGATTCTGCAATGTATCTTCCAATATATAAAACTTGTATGGCTTTACCTTGATTCAAACTATTTAACTTCTTCTTTAAAGACATGTGGATTAAATCTACCCATAAAACAAATAGATGACGTCAAATTTCACAGCTGGCGATTCGGTGCCTAACTCTGAGGGTCGTCGTTTCAATTCCCGCATGGGTTTCAACCTACGAAATTTCCGAACAAGAATCTGTTCAACTAAGAAAGTGTTATCCCAAGATAAAGAAAATACTGTCCACTTTCACGTCAAAATCATTTTTTTTCTCAACAGTAAACCCTATTGATTTTCAATCGAATAAAATTGTCTCCCAACATTTCGCGCGAAGGATATCTTGCGCGACAATCCAGTTGTAAGTCAACGCACATGACGAGGCGAGAGGCCGTACAGATTAAATTTTTATTTTGTATCGAGAGACTGGCCTTATTTCTAAAGGTTTCGTACTGCTGATCGTCGTATCTCTATTTAATGTATAATAATACTAATTTCCATGATATCTATTCGCATCTATATCTATAAAAAAAAAAAAAAAATCAAACTACAGACCTTCTTTGTTTAGATTCTTAGTTTGTATGTTTTGTTTATTAGTTCATTAGTTTGAATTTAAGGTTTTTTCGACATTGTCACGTGATCACAGACAAGTTGCGATTGAGAGTTAGCATAAATCAGCATAAAGACCCGTCAATCTATTCTAAAATCTTGCCTTCCACTTCTTTTTTTAGCTGGTCTGTGACATACGTTGCTGCAAATAATGGCGGAAATTAATTTGTGATGGCCTGGCAAAGCGTACGAGATTTTTCTTGTTCTCGTTTATTATATAAACTCTCACGAGAATACATTGCCGTCAATACAATTTCCGGTATATCTCAATATCTCAATATCCCATTTTCCTTGCAATCTAAATATAACTTCATCTGAAGGCAATCCTTCCAATTCCTTTACATATAAATGACTAAGCACTTACCTTTGGAGTATCTCCGTGAATTTTGTTTTGGCGTGACGACCTCAACACCCAACGCCCCATATGATCGGGGTCTAAAAGCTCCTCGCTTCAGTCTCGCTCTCTCTGTCCTTAAAATATTCATTGTTCACAATGTGGTTTAGGTGTACTACGTGTTGGCTAAGATATAAAAACAATAAAGAAATGGTGGTCAGCGCAAGTGCCAAGGTTAAAAGACGTTCATTAAATAGGTCGGTGACGCAAAGTGTAGCAAATAAATTGTGCCGCCTAAATTGGGGTTCCAGATTTTACGTTTACTAGAGCACAACAACAGTTCAACGTTGTTGGTCAAGACACCAGCAGCAACAACAACAAAAACAACAACAAAGCTTTCCTATCTTTGATGTTGTAGTAATCTTAGGCAAGAGAATAAACCGGAGATTTTCTCTTATTCTTTAGCAAGTGCTTTGTTCATCAAACTTTGTGGACAAGAAATAAATCTCTATATCGGTACCGGTGCGCTACTGACACCCTATTCTGGAAGTCCTGTAGGCTGACCGAACCAGCAACCCAACTCTAACAACAAATACTCGGCGTTTGTCACGGTCATTCAGTGTATCTTCAGCAGCAACAACAACAATAAAGCTTTCCTATCTTTGCATCGTGTAATAATCTTAGGCGAGAGAGGCAGCCAAAATTTTTTCTCTTATTCTTAAGCAAGTGCTTTGTGACTAGAAATAAATCTCTATATCGGTATCGGTACGCTACTGACACCCTATTCTGGAAGTCCTGTAGACTGACCGAACCAGCAGCCAAACACTAACAACAAATTTACTGCTGTCAAGATCATTCAGTGTATCTTTAGTTAAAGGTTTGAGACAACAGCGCAAAACACAACATCAATATTCCTTGTGTCAGTGTAGTGGTAGAAAATAGTACAGTCAGTTCATGGCCTATCTTTGGCTTTCTGACAAATTCGCTTAGAATATTTTGTATCAGAATTACTTAATCCGAGCAGCTTTCCACTGATTCTGATTCGATTTACAAGGATCGCACCGCACACAAACGCATGCGAACTTTTCACACGTCCCTTCCAATCTTTAAAGTTTAGCACAATGGTTAAAGGTTAACACGCTTTCAGACTCTGAGCGTGGGAAGTTGGCAACAGATTTACAAGAAATGTTTTTGGTACCGGGTACTGAATCAACGCGAAGTAGACCTGTTGTTAGCATAAAAACTCTTGTAATGGATAAATAAAACTTTCCAAAGAAATGGTCTTTACAAATGCAAGAAAAGTTTCAAGATATACAACGTGGTTTGTACTAGTTAGCTCAAGTGGACAAGATATCGGGATTCCGTAGATAACGTTGACCACATGTGTATGTCTCACGCCTCTATGATAAGTGACACTAATCGGAAACTGGGTTATTCGAGGATTATCTTTTGTCTGAAGAATATAACAAGAAACTTATAAAATTTTCAATGTCTCTAATATGTCCAGCAAAGTTTGATTCTTATATTAGCTTTTCTATCTCTAAACTTAGACTCTGGCTATGGAAACATCCACATGCCTAAACGCCGGCTCACCAGTGAAATGACTTTGAGTACGGCATTGAACAGCAGTCAACCAAAAACACACATAGCGATGTCATTAAAATATGAAAATGAGGAATCAACTCCAGCTGATAAACCCCATAAAGAGACACATTGTTCAAGGAATACGTTTGGAGAGTTAGGGGTAACCATAAATCTACGTACTATTCATTTAAAATTATTGTATTTATGATTTTTAAAATTTATTCACCAGAAAGGTAATATCAAAGTGCATGTAAAAAGTATATTAGTATGAAAAAAAAAAAAAAAATGAAAAGGTTAGCTTCATTTAAAATTGTTGGCTTTTTAATCAGTCATAATCCTAATTCATGTGATAACGGACAGGGTTAATACATGTTTGTCGGTGCCGTGTAACAGTCATAAGGTCATTCTAAAATAGAATCAATTCTACTTCCTACGTCGAAAGATTGACTCAAAGATACACCTGGGGAATCTTGTTTTGCACTCCTTTTATGTGCTGGGCTGTGTTATACCATGATACGTCGCCCCAACTATTGGGGGAAATTAATGCGCGATGGCCTGGCATAGCCTACAAGAGTTGTCTTAGTCTAGTCCACTATAGACACTGTAGACACTGTTGCGAGAGTAAGATTGTGATAAGGGGAGACCATTTATTAAGACTCCTGTCAGAGTAGTCTCCCCTTTGTTGAGGCGGGCTCTGGAAATCAATGAGAGACCGGCTCTGCTTCATTAAGGTAAGACAAAACTTGTTTTAGATTAAGCTCTTTGATGAACTGTAATATGAACACAGCTTATTCGAAGTCATATTGTATTGAAATGTTATAGAGACGTTGCCCTGGTGCTGCCGTAGCTAAAACAGCGCAGGAAGTCTATCTGGTTTTGGATGTCTTTGCATTACGTCTTGTGATTGCCTTGTATGTGTCCAGTCTTGTCTTTGTTTATTGCCAGTGGCATCAAGAGTGACTTCCTTCATTCATTGGGCTGGCACGCCGTCATGTGAATGAAATAACCGTTAGTACGGAATTAAACCTCAAATCAAACAAACAAACGGAGACGTTGTCAGTGAACCATGTCTGACACTGTTATCAACCATTACTGTTCCAGCGAAACTCGACTTCTCCGACATCAACCACAAGCTCTAGGGTAAATACCAGCCACCGCACTCCCAAATCAAGTTGGAATTTGAAAGCAGTTTGTTTACTCTGCTAATGTTTGACAGTATTTGGTTTACTGTGTCACCGTTTGACATCATTCCGTTTACTGTGCCACTGTTATCCAGCATTTCGTTTACTGTGCCACTGTTTAATATGATGCGATGTCATACAGCTGTAAATCTCTGCAGTTCTTTATTTTAAGAAGCTAACACATGTATTTATTCTCGAATAATTTTTTTCCATATTTTCAAATTTTCCCGAAAATGTGTCTAAGAGTAGAGCTATACCCGGAGACTTCCTGGAAGGATATTGTGCTGAAAAGCTGACACGGACCAGCAGTTACACTCCTGACATTGACTTGAGCCGTGGTCGGTTATATAAACTCCCAAGGCTCACCAACGTGGCGTCTTTTTGTCTCCTGTCTATTTCAACTATCGATCCACTTTTTGTCGAATCGTGGTTTATATAAAGCCATTCCTGGTGATCCAAACTTTAAACATATATTAGTAACGAATGGGTTTATGGCGCCTTAGAAAGTGAAGATTAACAGTATTTTTGTTATTTTTGGACAACATATAGAAAGCCGCACGGATGGTTGTCTAGGTGGCCGGCATTCGGGGATTCGGTTTGAATCTCTGACGAGTTTCAACCTGCAAAATTATCTGAACTAGAATCTGTCAAAATTAAAGCGATACTTCGGGTTGCAATAAACTACATATAGGTAAAACGGGCATCATTTCTTGTGTTAAATTATGCTCTCTAATTTTCTAAACATGCTTTATCAATTATATAATTGGATCTTAAACAATGGGTAATGCACAAACTACAGTCAAATTTATCCAAACGGCCATGTCTTGATACTTTTATCATTAAGCAGAAGAGCTCCGCAAATATTAACCAATCAAATATCTTTCTTTTCAAAAAGTTGCCAACGTCACGAGAACTTTAGAGGGCTGTTTAAACCTTTGACAGGTCACCTGTATAGTTAATTGGTTCACACATGTTACTAAAGGCCCGTTCCCATAGAACAAATTTTCATCCGACCTGACATGCTCCGCCACGCAAATAAAAGTTGATAACTGACATCACCAATGGCAGAAGTCGGTTTCGGTAGAAAATATATTTTTAGTTTCCATACATTGAGCCCAACACTATGTTAATAAAATCACATGACAGAAAATACAAAAGTAAATACTTCAAAAACGCATCATCTTACTCCATCGATGATGCTTTGATTTGCTTACTTTCAAGTGTAAAAGATTTCCTTTCTCGACCGACCTCGGACGAGAAAGTGGAGCATGCTCAACTTTTATCCGCCACGACCCCAGAACCGAGAAAAGTAGAGGATGGCCTCTGGCGACCTCGGCTCGGACGAAATATTTCGAACAATTGCCATTGGACTCACGTCGGCCGACGGCGGATCGTAGCCGCCCGTGTGTGGTC
>JARFOD010007092.1:0-11566 GCA_031763545.1 Mopalia muscosa | reverse complement strand
CAAATACAGAACATCACAAACAAATCTGCTTCCCATTACCCTTTAGCTCTGCGAACACCAGGGCAACAGAAAGCAACTTCTTTTCTCGCCTTTTACGATCGACCTTGGAAGCCGAGGAAGTATTCTTCAGGGCCATGGCCCAGCACTCGCTCCCTCACGGGGCCTAAGACGGAGGAATTGGCCCTATTCATTGTGCTACATTAGATACAGAAGTCAGCATATACTGATTGAGAAACTCCTCAGTGTATACATAACTTAATGTCTAATATAAATACTGTTAACAACTTACGTTCGTAATGCATTTTTATGATTTCATCAGGATCCTGGCTTTTGTTGTTGTATATGACAACAGCAGACGCATTATATTTTTGTGCAGCGTTTTTAATTTTGGCTGAAAACTGACAGTTGCCTCTTTCAATAAGGGCAACCCATCGTTCCGAAGGTATTTCATTTTCGAAGTTAGGATGACAGCCATAACTGTTTCTTATTGTCGTATCTGGTTGTTTTGATCGGACATGAACAACAATGCCCGTCTCCGATTCGACTAGGCTGTTGACGCCATATACACCGTCTATTTTTTCCGACTTTGATTCTCCAGTTTTAGAGTCCTTAAATGTAATATTAACAATAGCTGAATACACTGGTTTATCATTAGGTCTTGTACTTTCGTACATATCACTGCGAGCTCTTGCTGGCAGGAGTAGTAACACCCACAAAATACACGCACACCACCATCTTGGATTCAAATGAAAGATCGCCTGAATATACCACACAGTCATTGATAAAAGACCAAAATAAATCATCATGTTTATCCTTCAGTCGATTCACAAATGTCTAGAATATAGTCTAAAACGTCGGTGACCGGTGTGTTATGAGTGAGGACAGATGAAGTCGTCATATAGCACAATACAACCAGTCTCATCTCCATCTCCCACCCGAGAAATCGACATTGTTTGGAGCATTTACGTCACATAGATTTATGACATAGGTGCTGGTAGCGCCCTCTATAAACTTTAGCACATACATGTGCTTCGCTGAAGGAACTGTCAAAGCGTCAAGCTTGTCCTGTATTTGCCTTAATAACTTATCGAGTCTCATAAATTAAACAATGCCCTTTCACTGAACTAAGAACATTCTCAATTTAAAATGTGTGCTTTCTCATAGCAGAATTGCTTTGTTTGAAGGTAAAGGTATATAGTTTTATAACTTTTATTCAATATAACTTCCACAATCATACATAAAAAAAGCTATAACAAATCAACAAAAGAAGAAAAGAAAAAATAGAAATAAAGTGAGCGAGGGGGAGAGAAAGAGAGAGAGAGAGTTAAAAACAAAATAAATATCTTAGAAAAACAACGAAAAGTTTGTTATGCTATTTTAAGACTTTAATTTAACTGAACCACTTGGGTAAAATATAAATTACAGGTAAACTCAGACAAAGTGGATTTTTTGTTTTATTTATAAATTAATGTTTCTCATTTGTCAGTTATCAAAGCAGAATTCATTCACTTGAAGGAAGAGGAAAATATATTTTTCAATATAGCTTTCACAATCATATATTCCTTATAGGCCACTTTATATTGCCAAAAACAGCTTTTTGCACCAAATAAAAAACAAAAACTCCCAAATAAAGAGTGAGCGAGAAGGATCTTTAGAAGACATGTTTAACAAAATAAAATTCCTACTTTTGTTTTAGATTATTTGTTTTAATCTTTCTGAATAATGGTTATTTGCTTTAGGAATGCGGCCACATTTTGAATGAACCAATGGGTGAATGAATGAATGAAGAAAAGGAAGTGAGTGGGTGAGTGAGTGAGTGACTGTGTGAGTGAATGGATGAATGAATGAAAAAAGGAAGTGAGTGAATGTGCGAGTGAGCGAGTGAGTGCGTGAATAGGTTAGTGAATGTGTGAAAAGTATGTCCTGGTCTTGTCAGTGGCCTTGAGGGTAGTTCAGCCATTGTGCTGGTACGCCGTCACATGAGTGAAATATAATACGACGTTAAACCTCAATCAAACAAACGAACAAGTAATGCCACTTAACGAACGAACAAGTAGTTGTCATTTTCACACTTAAGTTATCTTATCCTTTTTTATGTTTGTATCTTATATAGCATTATTGATTCACTAACGAATTCAAAGCTATAAAAAAAACAAACAAACGATGATGTCATGCTGCACGAAAAGACTTAAGTAGGACTATGTTATAACCCAAAATCACACCAGTGAAACAAGTTTATTAACAAAGGAGAGCATGCCAAGGGCAGGCAACTCAGATTGATTTAACCGGAAGTGCTAAACTAAAGCTCCATTTTAACCCCGCCAAAATCCCGGCTTTATTTAGTGTGTTACATATCGCGAAGAAAGGTTCTTCTGGTATCGAAAAGATGGCAGATTCTGGAGGCGAAAGTCCAAACGAAGAACCAATGGAACAGTCCGTAAGTTAGACTTTTGTAGGATTTTTGATGACTCTTTATGACGAAGGATGACGAAGTATAACACATAACAACAACAACAAATACATTAAGAAATATTTCCATTGTTATATAAATATGAACCAAAAAGTATTTTATTTTGACCACTTGCGGCAGGCCGTGCAAGTACAATGTTGTACCGACTAATTTATTGGGACATGCAGGCCTATGTAGGCTAACTTTAATATTAAAACCTTCTTAATGCTCAGTTCTTTCATTAGGATGATCACCTATTTTCTTGAAATTCCTTTTTCCAAGGCAAAAAAGTGAAAAATGTTTCCAATAATCATTGGATGATACATATCATTATATGATATGTTTTCAAACTGATTAGTCTCAAAACCTGATAAATAAATTGTTTTTCCCTTCTGAAAAACAGGGCACCAGATAGCGTGCGTATTTGCGTATGTTACGCAGTGTTTTTGTGCAAATACGCACAGAAACTAAACTCCTCCAAATAATCATACGTAACGTTTTGACCGCACATAAGCCTATACATATATTTTTTGTGCACAGGGTGGAGAATTGGCTAAATTTAATCGATGATCGATAAGCCAGTTTTAGGATGCATATGACAAAACATGGCATTCAAACGTGCAAGCTATAGAGGGAAATCTGCCTAAAATCCAGTCCTCTTTGCATGCAATTTGCATCATAAAAACAGTTTTTATCTTTCCTAATATCCAATTTATAGATTTCGGTGGGAATTGCAATAAAAAATTGTAGTAATAATTCCATTATATATCCCATGTTTAACGGAACAATTTTTACTTAGTGTTTTTCCCATTATTTTTATAGCAATAAAACGTCTGCGACATATGACAGAAATGAGATACCTGGTTCTAGATATTTTAGGTATTGCTATTCTTGTTACGTAAGTTAAGTAACCTGTGAAAAAATTACTCAGTTTTTAACGATCAGATTAAGTGATGGTGTCTTCAATAACGTCATCAACAAATTTTTGGACAAACTTCTGAACGGAATCAATGTTGTTTAAGAACAAAATTAGTTTGTGAGTGGCCATTTCGCCGATGTTCAGCTCGTTGAAATAGCGCATGTGCAACGTCACTATGAAAACATTGGGTACTTTCCGCATAGGGATCGCTTTTTGATAAAATAACTGTGACAGAACATGGCAGACCTGCTGACTAGATCATCTCCCTTTGAAATGGATGTGGTTTAACTACTGACCGCAGTTTAACGTTATTCTTCAATACGTATGGATTTTAAAGGTCGGGCGTATTCTACTATTAACGATGCGTTTTCAATACGCCTTCCATTTATAATAGATGGCTTCATGAGGGAGCAGGTAGGCCATGGCCCTGCAGAATACTCCTTCTGCCTCCTCGGTCGATTGTAAGAGAGAAAAGAGGTTGTTTTCAACATAGTTGAAGGCTATCTGACTGGCTAATGTAACAGAATAATGGCCAATGACGGGGCTCCTTGTGTGCAGGAGTTTATTGGTACAATCTCCAGTCCAGTGTGTTGGCCTATTTGCAGTCATAGATAAATAACTTTACATAAACGGGAAAAATGCCAGGCCACCGGAGAAGCCGCTTTCAACACTGCGCGACTGGGCCCTCTAGCGATAGTACTGTATTTGCCAAGTGATGGCGGAAGACTGAAAAGGTACATGATGCGAGTATCTTAAGCTTTTATAGCAATGAAGTTACGTTTTTAAAAACATTGTCTGCTTTTGATGATTTTGTCAAACTGTTTGAATACAAATTACATTCAATATTGACCGCTATATACATCTCAAATAACATCTTCAAATCGGGTTGACGTTTACATGTCAAGTAGGCCTATCGCCATCGGTATTCGATAATTTTATTTATACCTAATAAAAAGGAGGAAGTTTTTTTTACCAGTATTTAGGTAAAAAAAATCCGCTTTTCTAACAGTTAGGTCACTTTTGATATGTTGGTTGTAGTTGATGAGTAATCCAGGATTATTAAAAGTTGGAAACTGTCAAACATTACAAACAAAAACTTTGCGGCAATTGCCTATTTTGTAAATTTTGATGGACCACTTTTAATTTATGTTTATAATATTCAGTTAAAAGTTAAAAATAGAAATCTTTAAAGTCTGGAAAGAACAGAGTTGCAGAAATGTCTAAGACGCTAGCAAATCGGATATTATTTTATGTATTTGTTTATTTGATGTTTTTTATGTTTTTCAGGAAAATGTTGCTGAACCAACCAGCTCTGGCTTCCTGCTTAAGTCGCCACCTAAAGTAAAAACTGATCAAGATTTTGAAGAAAAATTGGTAATTTTCAACAATTTATTATTTACTTAGAATTTTTACATTTTTGATAAGGGGTTCAGTCACATGCTTATGTCTCCTCAGGCTAGTTAGAAGTTTACATTTTCTTTCTTTAGATGCCTGCTGGGTCAGGGCAGTTTGTGTGAAAAGTTGCAATGCTGTCTTTACTTAGCACTGGAGGAAAATTAACTTTCAAAATTAACATTATGGAAATGCTTCACATCTTGATTACGCTAGTGCCAATTATTGTTTGAATACACCGCCGTCATATAAGTGAAATAACTCTAAACACGGTGTAAAACACCATTCAATCAATATATCTTTCTCTAGATTATCAAAAGTCTTCACATTTTATGGTTGTGATAGTGTCAGTTATTGTTGGAATACACCACCGCCATATAAGTGAAATACACTTAAGCACTGTGTAAAATACCAATCAATCAATCAATCAATCTTTCTCTACATTAAAATTTGAATATTACATTTGTTTGGCTCTAAAATTAATTAAGAAATAAAAAATCAATTAATCAATCAATCAATCGATCGATCGATCGATCGATCGATCGATCGATCGATCGATCAATCAATCAACTGAAGTTGGAAAGCAAACTTGTTGACCTAACATTGGAATATATATATACATCATAAACTTTTATTGAAGCAGGGTGTTCAACTGGCTTTTTGGATGTCTCTGGCTTACACAATGGGTTTTGTTTTTAGGAATCTGATCGCAGCAATAGGTTTGGGTTTTTGCTCAAACAAACCGAGTTGTTTGCTCATTTTATGGCGACTGGGGGAGCGGGAGTTGGAGGGAAGGGACCAACGAGCCCTCTGAAAATGAAACCAGGACGACCAAAACTAAAGAAAACGGAAGATCCTAAGTCTAAACTACAAGCTATGGGAGAGTACGTCAACTAAACTATGCCTCATTTTTGTTAGATAATGGATTGAATTGTAATTGTGTCTAAACCAGGAAGACATATGTACTGCTTGGATAAATCACACTTGTAGCATTAGGACAATTCATTTATCAATATTCTTTCTAATACAGAATGCCACTTATTATTTATTTTGTGGTTTGTAAAGTACTGATTCAATTCTATATAACAGCTGTTTTTAAACTAACATGTCTCTTAGCATGATAGTGAATATATATGATACTTGTGTTTTTGTTGATATTATCGGCATGGACTAGATACAATTGACAGCATTAACTTCTGTCTCAACCAGTTTGTGTGTGACAAAAAAATAACACTTTCTCTTTTCAGAAATGAGCCGGGTAAAAAGTCCACATCAGCAGATGAGTAAGATTCCATTAGTTTATTTACTACAGATAATAACTACCCCATAAAAGAAATTCTATTGGGAGTAACAAACTAATCTTCAAACAACAGCTCTCTATGTCCGCGTGTCTTCAAAGGAATATGTTGAAAGCCCCAGGCCTTATTTTTTTCAAGATTTTGCGGAACCAATCTACCATTCGTCTGAATTTAATCCCATGTAACCTATAATTCCGTTATGTGAAAATAATTTACGCGAACAATCGTCCTCGTATAGTTACATAAATATAGTACAGTGTTAATACCTTATAATGTGCCACAATGTACCGTGTAAACAGTAAGAACTGTTAAGCATTACACTAAATCTTATCAATGGATGAGCCCTGTGAGGGAGCGGGTGGGCCATGGCTCTGCAGAATATTCCCTCGGCGTCCTTGGACGATCGTAAGAGGCGAGAAAAGAGGTTGCTTTCTGTTGTCCTGGTGTTCTTTCTGTCCAAAATAAGTATGCTAAAGACTGTTTTATATATTGGCTAGAGAACTTTGACATATATTTCACACGGAAAACACAGCATTTCACTTCCTTAAAAAAACAATATTGTTTATAGTTGTAACATCACATGGAATATTTTAAAGAAGATATTGTACTGTCTAAACCTAACAACAATACCACTCTGCAAAACTGTGTTTTAAAACATTCCGAGCTTCAGTTGTATACCTGGGGAAAAAATACAAAATAAACATAATTGAACCAATCTGAAGGCTAAATTTTGAATTTCTCAATCGGTCACTTTGTCAAACACTTTAATAACATACAAGCCATTCCTTGACAATGGTGTCATCTGTTTTAACGTTCATACAGCATTAATCATTATTTATGATAGCGGAGGGCTTCCCCTTGCCCTTGGGCTCTTGGAGCATCGGGCAGTTATGAACGCGATTGTATCTTTGTATTCTCTGATTCTCCTGTTTGTCATGGGTGGTTGGAGTGAACTTTCTGTTGTATTTGGTCTTTCTGAGCTAAAGAGGAAGAGGAAGCCAATTTATTTGTGATGTCTTTAAGTGTCCTGTATTTGTCCTGTGGTGTTCCTGTTTGTTGCAAGTGGTGTCCGGCGTGGTTTCCTTCACCCATTGGGCTGGCACACCGTGCTGTGAGTGAATTGACCTTAAGCAAACATTTCTATTGCTGACCAAACCCAACACTGGTTGATCTATTGCAAAAGAAAGTCCTAGCAAATCACAGACATAGCCCAAATCTTAACCATGGACTTTAAGCCATTAAAGAACCCTGCCTGTTTTCATAATTCCTTATGACTGCTTAAACTAACCCCATTTATTTTGTTTTAACAATCACAGCTCATTTGTGTGTTAGTGTTTGTTATGCCTCAAAGAGTTTTGATTTATGTTTACTTTATTTAACACTAATAACACTATATACGTCAGTCCATTTTTTGCTACCTCTAATTTACTAAGGCATCGTTTATTTGATAACTTATTATCTTTTATATTAGTTGTGTTATCAAACATAAAGCTTTGTTACCCTTTTAGCAAATTTAATACCTGATGGTTGAGAGGAACTTGTTGTTCCCCTTTTTATTGCACAAAAACCTGTGCATGTTACATGTACATGCCGAAAAAAGTAGGGAATTCGTGAATCTCATTGCCGGAAAAAAGGATGTCCAGGTGGGAAATTTTGGCAAGGCAAAAAAAACTAAAAAAATGGCTTGCATGGATCAAAATTACTGCATGTAACTCCTGTCATTGGCAACGAAATATGCAGCACTGGTGAAGGAATTTGTATGATCTCTTGCCGCATGTTGAACGTATTCTATTGGAAAATGAAGAGAAATGAATTATTTGTAGATATAAATACGCGAGAGAGGAGACAGGAAATCAAGAGTACAAAATCTCCAATTGGGAAAGCCACCATCAAACATGCAATGATTACCACGTGCTGTTTTAGACCAAAAGACAAAAGATTATATTTTAAACTAACAGTGACGGCTAAATATACAGTTGACTATATACAGCAAACAAAAATAAAGAAATCGTTTATGTGTGGACGTGGACAGTTTGTAAACAAAATATATTTTTTTTAGAAAGAGGACATTTGTGTTTCACCGTGGCAGGCGGCCAACGATCAAGCAGCATGAAGCCATATCGGATTACATTGTGACTGGTTTCTTGCGCTTTTGCCGATGACCAGTGGTCATCAGTTAAATTGGAAGCCAGTTATAACGACCTCAATGAGAGCCAATACTGGACAATTCACAAATATGTGACTGAAATCTCTGCCTGCCTGCGTGCTTGCTTTTGGATATGGTAGCTGCTGATCAGAACTTCCCTACTCAAGGGAGGTATCTGACCTGATTGCCAGATGGTGATCCGTTCGGCAGACAACGAAGGCTCTCTTGACAGATGAACAGACGAGTTATGCCTGGGATGAGTAATTCATATTCTTGTCCCAGGTTATACAAATTCAATCGCACTATAAATTTACTTCAAACTTAAACTTTAAATATTTGATATTTCATATAATTCATTGATTTACAACAATTGTTTTTGCAAGTCCGGTGCCAGTGTTATTCTACTGGTATTATAGTCGTAGGTTATAGTCATATAGGTATTTGAGTTGATACTAATAATGGCGGGAAAGTTTACATTTTTTCTTTCCGAAAACATGTAATTAGTTAACAAATTTACAGGGATAAATGCCTCTGCTAATCAACTGTGTGTTCTCATTTGCCTCATGAAACTCCATGTAGAGCAGAGTTATATCCTTTCATACTTGACTTTAATATCTGAGAAGTCTTTTATTCTTAAATAGGTTGATAAAAAAATAATATATTCGGTTCTTTATTGATAGAAATATCAATATGAGATGACATATGATTGACATTAATGAATAAGCTCTAACTTTTGTTTTTATTATCTGTTTCAGTCATCGGCATCGGAGAACCGAACAGGAGGAGGATGAGGAGCTACTGTCAGAAAGTCGCAAAGCAATTAATCTGGTCACTCGCTTTGACGCTTCTCCTTCGTGTAAGTCCTTGAGAAAAGGAATAAATGTTGTTGTTGGTCATAACTAGGATCGCCATTTACAAGTAGAATATCTATTGCAGCATTAGCTTTTATTTGTGAAAGTGGATTTTTAATGGTTGTAGCAGAAGTGTGTACTTCAAATTAAAAGTTACTATATCAGTCATCAATTTACTTTGTGAATTGAGTTGTCAAATTCCTGTAGTGCTTGACACAATGACATGCTGCAATACAAGAAGATTGACTCCAATCAGACAAAGTTATTAGTTAAAAAGTAATTTTGGTGATTAAAGAAAATCCTATAAGAGATCATTGGCCAGAAATAAATGTAAAGGATAAGTTAACGCCACACATTGTTACAGTTTATCCACAGACTTAATGCCATCTGCAAAATGAACGTTTTGCATATGGCGGTAAATCTGCTGATATACTGTAACAATGTGTGGTGTTAACTGATCCTTTACATTTATTTTCTCAGTCAAAATCATGCAAATAATGATCTTCAGTTGAAAACAATACTTTCAATTGTGTTTCCCTCTGTAGTGTGAAGAGGTAACAAGATTGAGCCATGCCATTTTGGTACATACATACAAAATAATGTTGAGTAATTTCTTTTGTGTTTATGCTATTTTTGTTGACGATTCATTTCATTTTACACTTGCCCTTTGGCGAAGGGCAGTTTGTTTGGAGAGTAGCAATGCTGTCTTTGCTTAGCACTGGGCATGTGGTTGGAGTGAGCTTCCTGTTGCCCTGGAGCTTTCTAAGCTAAAGTGGACCAGCAACCAGTTATGTTTGTGATGTGTATGTGTTTTCCTGTGATGTTTGTGTTTGCTACCAGTGGTGTCAGGGGTGGTATTCTTCACCCATTGGGCTGGTACATGGTCATATGAGTGAAATAACCTTGAGCATGGTGTTTAACCGTAATCTTTAAGCATGGCGTCCAACAACGATCAATCAATCAATCATTTGACACTTGTAGATGTGAAAGGTGGAGAAATGAGGGACTATCAGGTGCGAGGACTGAACTGGATGATCTCCCTTTATGAGAATGGTATCAATGGAATATTGGCTGATGAAATGGTAAAAATAAGATTAAAATAAAACTTTTATCTACACAAATGTCTGTTTAATTTTGTAAGAAATCAGAAGTGGTAATTCTATGAAAAATGCTTCTTTTAAGACATATCTTGCCTTTTACAAGACCCTTGTGTACAAAGAAAGTGGGAAAATAAGATAAATCTAAAACCTGTATCAACCTAAATCCTAGTTTGAATTTGTTATAAATTAAAATTTATAATGGTACAGAAAACGCTGCTTTTAAGACCTTTATGTACAAAGAAAGTGGGAAAATAAGATTTGTCTAAAACTTGTTTTAATCTTGTTTAATGTTTTTTATAATATTTTTCTTGGTTAAGTGACTTGTGTGACTTTGATTTTGTTGGCAGGGTTTGGGAAAGACTTTACAAACCATATCATTGCTCGGTTACATGAAACATTATCGGAACATTCCTTCTCCTCATCTGGTTATTGGGCCTAAGTCAACATTGGCCAACTGGGTGAATGAGTTTAAACGATGGTGTCCATCACTGAGGGCAGTCTGCCTGATTGGAGACCAAGTCCAAAGGGTAACTTTCCAGTCCTTTCTTTACTGCCATTCTATCGCTGTCTAATGTAAAAATGATATGCTCCTTTTGTTTTTGACCTTTTCAAAGTGTAGATAGACTCAACAACGACATGGTTGGAAGGGTCGAGTGATGCTGGGTTTTAAACTGACAAAATAATTTAGCAATGTTCAGTAGTTATCTTCGATTACACTGGATAAGCATACAGTGTAGTTAAAATTAAAAAAGATTATAATGGGAATAAGTATTATGAAACAGCAAGTTTGATCGGATTCATTATGCAAATACTGTTTATACTGGTGTATTAGTAATGCTATTTATACTTGTGTATTTATGAAATTCTGCAATTTTAAGTGTTGCTCATTATATTTATGAAATACACGGCATCCTGACTATAAGGATATTGGTAGGATACTTTCGTGTGTACAAATTATTTTTAGATTCTGCCGTTTTAGAAATACCTAACGTGGTTTTCGCACATATTTAAGTGTTGCTTTTATAGAAATATAACCTGATTTTTAGGCAAACTTTATCCGAGACACGATGATGCCTGGTGAATGGGATGTTTGTATCACATCATATGAGATGGTCATTCGAGAGAAATCAGTCTTCAAAAAGTTCAACTGGAGATACCTGTGTATTGATGAGGCTCACAGGATCAAAAATGAAAAATCAAAGGTAACAAATTAAAATGTATAATTTTTACAGTCTGCCTTCATTTAAAAAAAAAAAAAAATCCTCATTTCATATCATTGTGTACTTTGTTGACCCTTGAACTTGGCAAGAGTGTTCCCCACTATTACAGTTGCTCTCCTATATATCTTATTATATATGTATCAGTATATATGGATTTGTGCTTAATGAGATTTAACTTGGGCTCAAAATGT
>JARFOD010007081.1:0-11566 GCA_031763545.1 Mopalia muscosa | reverse complement strand
GAGTGGCCCTCAAGGTCTCCCGACCGTAATCCCATAGAACATGTATGAGATGTGTTGGGCAGAAGACTCCGTCAAGTAAGGAACCCTCCACATAATTTGCAGCAACTTGGTGCCATGTTGGTTCAATTATGGCAATGCATCCCCCAAGACGCATCATTCAATTCAAAAGGAGACGTTGCGTCGCAGTTGTGAACGCATCTGAACATCTGCCCATTTGTAAAAGCAGAAAGCTAAATGCTTTCAAATCCGTGAGGGAGAATTATCTTAGTATTTTTACATGATTTAAATTTTGTTATAATGCAATATAGATATAAATGCTCATCAAATATAAATCTTTACAGATGAAGCACTTTAAAATGCATCCAACTAATTTGCAATGGCATTACAAATGTAAAGACAAGCAATTCTGATTCTAAATGTTTTTCTTTATGTCAGAAAACATCTAATGGGATTTTAACTGCATTGTTTTATGATGCTCATATTGCAAACTATCACTTAACGCGCAAAAGTTTCACAGTGTAACTTTTGTGTAAACAGCCAGACTGTAATGTTTAACTACGATTATTGTAAGCAAGAGAGAAGGGTGGGGCGGACGTATTACACTATTCGCGGCAGATTGACCATGTTTGTTCTAAAGCCCACTGTACTTGTACGTTGGGGTTTATTGATAATGAAAAGGAATGCCGCTTAAATATCTTGAAACGTCTTGACAGCTATCAATTGCTCTTCCCAGAAGTAACGTATAAATCTGTTCTAAGGTTTGGTTCCCCAGTGCTTAATATCACAATGGTCACTTAGAAAGAATTCAAAAGAGTTTTCTTATGTACTTATATTATAATTTTGTTAAAGGGAATTATAACGTGACTTATTTTAAGGAAAAGTATTTTTGGTTATTTTGGGATAACACTATCTTAATTTTAAAAGAATCTAGTTCTGCAATTTTGCAGGTTGAAACCCTACGGAGAATCGAACCTACGAACGCGTAAACGTCTATGTTGGCGTAGAACGCAGCCAAAATAAGGTCTCCTAATCCGTAAACCAGCATCTGGAAGTCGGTTCCGAATGGTTTGTGCAAACACCTGTCTCAAACCAGATACCTGTCCAGCTGTGTTCGTTGCTGTTGTAGTTCGGGGGCGCAAGTGATGGACCCAGCTGTAGAGATCTTGTGCTGCAGTTGTTCGGCGACGTCTACCACTTCGGGACCCGTCGTCTGCAGATTGGAATCGCTGAAACCGGTTCTAAAGACATGGAATAGGCCTCGGTATGTTGTAACTCGTGTACAGTGAAATGGGAAATGCACAGCATTGTCAGAATTGCAGCTTTAAGTACCAAAAAGCACCCTAGTATTTACCCCAAGTTTGCTTGGCATTCGTCAATATCTGAATATTTCATGAAGCAAAACACCAAAATCAGAAACGCTACACATAGGCCTATGCTATTTTGTCAGTGTAATTGGCCGTGTTGTCCCAATCAAGAAGCATTGAGAAACATATTCATACATGGATATTATACACCTAAAACGATATTTTAAAAAACATCAACACTTTCTTGTTATATCTCACCTATGCGTTTCTTTTTGACATATGCATAGGGGGCCTACACTGTACGTCCTAAAATACTTGTTAGGTTCTATATGGGACACTGTTAAATGTCTTAAGGATTATAATAAAGGTAGAGAAGAATAAGTTTCTGGAAACACAATACCGTTCATGTCTTTTATTTCTGACTTGTTTCAACCAGGTGTGGGGGCAAAAACATGTGGTGGTAAGAGGTGTGGGTATGGAACCAATGGTTGGTGTGAAAACATGCTGAGTGATTGCCAGTGCAGAGTGTGGTTTTCCTTCCGAACAGCACATGGAGACAATAATAACATAATCCAGATCTGCGTTGGTTAGAAATTTATCACTCAATAATACCTTTAACGCCTTTATTTTGTAAGCCATTTACATTTTTACATGTATGCACCATAGGTTATAACACAATTGAGATCTACATAAATGAATGTTTAAATGTTATGAACAAGACTTAAAATTCCTTAAATGAAAATCTGAGTACTTTGTATTATATACGGTACGTCTAAATCTCATTGTAAAAATTGTCATTGTGTACCTCCGTTATATATATAACCGAATCATAAAATGTATTGCAAATCTATCGCAACCGTGGCTTAATGATTAGCATGGGTGCTGAATAATCCTAATCCGAAGTACTGTTGGATAATCCGTCGTCATCTATGTGAAATACCCTTGAGTACAACGTTCAAGCAAAAAATCAAATATATTGTAAGATAGAATCAAACTCATTACATTTGAACATTATGGCCAGTCTTTAATCGTTAATAAGAAATAGTAGGTGCATATATACAGATAACTTCTCCTCATCTTCTTCACGTGAATCGCCACATATTAATATATGTATGTCATTCGGTACACTGTACTCACAAATTAAAAAAACCTGTGTGAATATTAGTTGAACGACTTTGAATAAGGCAGTGCATGGACAAGTAGGCCTAATCGATGTGGCGCGTAAAATCCACCGCACAATCAAGAAAGTTGTTTGTGTACGAAGGCGTTTCTTTTTCAGGAGCTTATAATTGCAATGATTACTTCCTTATCCTATTTTTAAGGACGACTTCCCTAGGGGACATTCCCATGTGGGTGTATTAATAAAAGTGCACCTTTTAAAATTTTCTCCGACCAATTATTGTTAAAATTAGTACAAAGTTTATGTAAATTACAAAGTACAAACAAGTTATTTTGAAAACAATATGGTAATAAAAAGGGAAACCAGCAGGTTATACATTTTACCAAAACGAGACATAACAAGAATTTTCGTGGGGGCACTTGCTGGCTTGTAAATGCGATGAACATCTCCATCGTCGGGTTTATATAGGGTGCTTTATTCTAACATGCTTAACTTGTACACAAAGATTATTGAGTAGTCCAGGACAAGTTTAATGGCTGAAAGGTCATTTCTAGCCCAGTGGATTAATTGAATGCAGTAAATGTGGTGTCCGCGATTATGTAGGATGATTGCGAAGATGAAAATGAAAAAATAAATATGATACTGTCACACTGATATGACATGGTCAATTTTTTATTCTGCTTTACTTAAATGCAGTGTGAAACCGTGTAAAATTTCCCCGATATAATCTTAGTGAAATGGTGTGACACCTTTCATATACCTGTGGTCCAATGTGAACATGTAAACGGCACGTCAAAGGTTGATCAGAAGTGGGAAAGGGAAACCACCGGGCCACGACCTCCCTAACCCCATAGCCCTTGGCTATATCTGTCTGCTTACTAATCCTACTTCGATGTGGCGTCATGAGTTCTAATCCGCTAGTCGGTCATACCGTTTATGAGTGTGTTACGACATATGCATCCGGCAATTGAAGGTTTTTTCTTTTTCTTACATGTTTATATCAACGTGTTTTAAAAGCAAGGAACAATGCAATATGGACAATCCGTCGTCAAGAAAGTGAAATACTCTTGGAAACGACGTTAAACCCCTATCAGATCACCCCACTCGACCCCCTACCACCCCTTTCTACCTACAGCTACAGAATAAATTTGTGAAGCTACTTCTGGCCTTTGTCACCGTCGCCAGCATCATTTTTATATATTTTTTTTTTTTATAATTTTGGTCATAAATATGGAAAACTGTTTACTGTAAAACCCTACAAGATTATTGAAATATGCGGAAAAAAAGGTTTAAAAACGTATATCTGTGAAATATCCTTTGCTAAACGCGCCACTTTATGATTGCTTTCTTTAGAGAAGTGCCAGGATAGAAACTGCCCAGCTAAATATCAATGTTACGGTGAATCTTTTAACGCGCGTTGTATATGCGAGGAAGGTTACGCCCGATCCAACATTACAGGAGAATGCATTGGTGAGTAATTTTATTTTAAGAAATGCTGAAATGCATAGATATAGAAAGTTAAATAAAAATATCCTAAACATGTTTCCACGTTGATAACCGTTTCAAACTAGTATTATCTTCACACTTAGTATGTTAAAAAGCAGTGATAACGTGTTCACCTATTAATATATACCCAGATATCGGATACATTTGTGAAAAATTGCTGCCGAAATAGAGTTTATAAGTTTATAAAATTGGATTTTGGATAATACCCAGTATAAACTAACAAGTGAACACGATCTCACTGCGCTTGAAAATCCAAAGTGTGAAAGAAATGTTCCTCTAACGCATGAGTTATACAAACTTATGTTAGGGTGTTCATTTTATTGAGAAGAAATTGCTTTAAAAAAGCTCACGACTTAAAAAATGTCCGTCAAATTTGGTACGGAGTTTTCTTTCGACTTAAAGAGGAAATTATACTGTTGAAGGAACTGACTGCATGTAATCGAATCACTGATAAATATGTCGATCTATTTAAAATAATATTACGTCTATTATGTAGTATTCAGTAGAAAGGATAGACAGCGATTAATCCAAATTATGTAATTATTCAATGCAAAGGTCATGGTTAGTAGTAATAGTAGTGCATGTGAAATTGTTATTAGCATGTGAGGCTAATCCTGACAATAATCCTTGATATTTGAAACAGTACACTATCACGGCAGTTGTCAAATCAATGGATTGAGATAAGAATAAATGAATTTCGCGGACATCCTGGTTTATTGGGGAAGGTCATCTTGAACACCCGCATGCTAAATAATATAGTTCAACTGAATGTCATTTGTCGTTCACTTTTAAACCGACACAAAGTAATGCCTGAAATAATCGACTGTCATATGGGGTTTCAAATGGACTGATTCAAATGGTTTATAACTTTGTAAGATAACAGCTCATCAATACCATATCTTAGAAAATACGGAAACAATTTATATCCAAATATGCATATGTCAAATTTCACTGGCCCGAGCACTCCCAACTGTGTATTTGTCCAAATAGCTTTCCTTACACTTAGTATGACCTCTCAAGGAAATTCGCCATACAGAAATAGAATTTCATAGACTTCTCTGTATATCCAAGAAATGACATTTATGCGATAAACCTAAACTATAAATAGTCAGGGTCAGCTGTACGACGTCTTTGAAAATTCCAGATATCAATAGTAATTCAACAAAATGTCTGGCTTCATTCGTAGCAATTTTCCTTACTTTTTGCAATATCTTGCTCAGATTTCCCCGTCGTCCTCCTTTGGAGACGATTCTTAAGCATGTTTGATCTTCTAGATGAACAAATGCACGACTATCGGGATGAGTTCACGACACTGGTGCTCACACATCTCAGGGTAAATGTGGTGGTGTCTTCGTGTCGAGTGCTGTGATCGTCTTATCATGTCCGTGTTTGTTGCCAGTGTCGTCGAGGGTAATTCCAAATACCCATTGCGTTTGCTCAATCAAACAAACTAAACTTTATTCTTTATTTGATTTGTCTGTATACATATTTTTCAAATCAGTTCCCTTGTTAGCGTTGTGGGCCTACAATGAGATAGCCAGATATTCGTTCAACTTTATGCGAAGAATGAAAACCCGTTTAGATTAAAGCAATTACACACTGTCATTTCTTGAAGCGGGTGGAATTTTTCGAAAGCGTTGATACTTTGGCAAGTTGACCAGAACTTAGTTACAATCCTTGGAAAAATCAACATCAGTAAACGTGTTTGAGCAGTTCTCAGCTTTTGGTGTTATTTTAAAAAGTGTTTTGCTTAAGGCCTACATCAGTTACATTTGCTTTAATATTGCCTGTGGCAATAATCATATCAACGAGTTGTTATAATTAATCATGGTTTTTCATATCTCTCACAGACCAGAATGAATGCCTTGAAACGGGAATTTGTGATGATAAAAGCAATACAGTTTGTGCCAATACCGCAGGATCGTTTCTGTGTACATGTTTACCAGGATTTTACACAAAGGATTTCAACACTTCCTGTCATGGTAAGTATCAACCCAAATATTAAACCGGTTAGTGGTGGGTAAATATACTATGGTATATGTTTTATTTTCATTAAAGAGAAAGAAAAGTATGTTTGCCTCCACTAGTATTCATAGGCCCTACTCGGGCCTCTGGCTAGCAGACAAACGCTCCAACCGATTGAGCCACAATGACACACAGTAGGAATGTATAAAAGCTTTTAATGAATATAGTTCAATGAATGTATCTGTAGTTTAACTTAAGGCAGCGGATACGCCTCTGCTGCATCCTAATTGTTGCTTATATCACTAACAAAGGTAACACATGCAAAACCATTTCATTTTTTTGTTTTCATGAACAATGATTTTGAAGCAGCAAAATAGAATAACACACCTATTTCAGGAAATACGATTTTGTTTTGTACCGATTGATCAAGGTAAATTTAAACATTGGAATGGAAATTCGTTGGAGTGAGTGGTCGCTAGAGGCTCGTCGCCTTCTATCATAATATAATCAAACAAATATTGTTTCATTAAATCGGGCCATGGTGGAAACAACATGACTATTTTATGATGCGAATGTGCATGATTCAGCCTATGGTACCAGAATGATTGGCAAAACCTTAAGCAAGAATTATGCATTTCACCATGAGCTTTGATGGACTTGACATTATATGTGTATGCTGTTTTAGAGTTCTTTTAAAAATATCGTATAATCAGTGTCATGGTACACATTGCACAACGACGTGGGGCCTATACGGCTGAACCACAATGGAGAAGATGTAAATATTGTTGTACCAAATTTAGATAAAGAGATATGGCGTGTCAATTCACATAGAGAAAAACTATTGACAGGGCTTACTAGTACGTTGTTTCCAAAAAATCTACATATTTGGAATTCGCACAAAAGTATAAGAAGTTTATAAAAAGTTCTATGGTTTAATTTTGTAATGTCTAATTAACAATGCAGATGGTATTTCAATTATATGACAACGGATTATTCATTTCTCTGGGAAAACCCGGACAAAATCTGGTAAAACAAACCACCTGCGATTGCGGAGCCACATCGTGTGACTCACTCACATACCTGATGTTCAACCGACGGACTTTATCTGTAGTCACTATAAGTCGCTTCCTGAAATACACTTAAGCTGTAATAAATCACTGTTGATGTAATTCATTACTTTTTTCAATTCGATTTTAGATGTTAATGAATGCCTCGATAATGGAATTTGTGATGATAAAATCAACGCATTTTGTCACAACACCCCGGGCTCGTTTAATTGTGAATGTTTACCGGGATATAAAACATCGGTTTATAACACTACTTGTGAAGGTAGGAGGAAATTACAAATCATACATTTTTACTTATAAATAATAAATAATAAATAAATTAATAAATTGTTTCTATTTAACAAATGTTTCTGATTAACTGATATTCAAGGGTCGCTCTCATCGGTTTTATCATACCTTTAACACATTCAAAACGTATTTATCTAAAGATAAATAAATATATTGCAGGATCTAACAAAAACACTGTCTCAGGATTTTCTGGCTTAGACAAGTCAGGATATCATCTCTGCCTTGACTTACAAAAGCTTGTTTCACCGCCTGTGAATTTACTTGACTTGAATCGACGCTTGAGGACATTTCCCTGGATAAGGTCGATCGGAGTTAAGCGTAAAACAGTTATTTAAAGACATTTAAAATGTTATAAGTTTTGAACGACATTTAGAAGTGGAGTAACATAATTATACAATTTCTGGATAACCACTTCTTGTTTTGTGATAGTACACTGTGTACTATCACAAAACAAGAAGTGGTTATCCAGAAATTGTATAATTATTTAAAATGTTATTAAAAATTTAATGTTGATTTTAATTTTATTTCCTTCACAGATACTGATGAATGCCTGAATGATGGAGTTTGCCAAAATAAAGACAACACAGTTTGTCACAACACCGCGGGGTTGTTTGAATGTGAATGTTTACCAGGGTATAGCACATTGGTCAATAACACATCTTGTCAAGGTAGGAGGAAATTAAAGACGTGCTTATTTTCATTGTATATTTCCTGTTTCCTAACTTACCGACGCTCCTGGTTAGCTGATTTTCAGTAAAAGAAAAATAATGTAGATCACTCGCATAAGTTTGTTCTAACTATAAAAATTCGTTGACCTAACAAATAAAAATGTCTTTGATATTTATTGCACGAAGGTATTCTATGAGTTTTTGTGAAAGCATGTGCGCTTTCACAAAAACCTCCAAACGCAATTTGGTATTTAGAATAAAGCGACCACACGGGGCTCGATATTCCGGTTTCCACCTCACAAGAGACATATACAGTGCTTTGAATACTCCTTGAGAAGACGACCCACATAAGCTTTTAATAATGCCTAACATCATAGTGCCTTTGAACAATTACCATCAATATGCCTAGTATAGTGGTGATCTGACTTCACGATTATGTCTTGATTCTTAACTTCATCAACTATCTCCAACTCTTTTTTGTTCTCATGCATAGTTTAACGAAATTACTTTTTGCTTTTTAATAAATGAAACTACATGACATTTGGTTACATTTAATACAGTTTCCATTTTCCACACTATTTATTCATTCTGTTGAGATCTGGTGGCAGAAATTCACAATGTTGAGATATTATCAATATTTCTGTTTGAGTCTAATTAACTATATTGAGCCTAGCAGCTAATACCATTATTCGACTGCCCAACGTTTAAGACCAACGCCACTAAGACCTATAGTAGATGCCGGTCAAATATTGTATCTATATTCAATTGGGGTATCTATAGACACATATGTGTCCGGCCTATGATATAGTATTAATAGTTTGGAAGCACTATTTTGATACTATTCCAATTATTTCAAAAAAAGAATAACTTGCAGGGTTTTTTCTCATAAATCGTAAATGCTGCTTTCAAGTACCACCTGCAGGGAAACACGGAGAATGACATGGAAACATTTTTATAACTTTTTTATGAGAAAGTGTTCATAACTTTTTGACGATATTTATTAAAGGCTTGCGAATAATCCTCCCATCAACTTATATCTCCTATTTCTAATTTTTTCATGGCGGTTAGCCTGTGAATAAACGGTCTGGCTTATAAATGGTGTCAATTTTTAAAATATGAGAGAAGAAAGGGTTAACCTTTGTGATGCCACACTTACAACCCACCGAACAAAATTTATGGTGTATTGCAGATATTGATGAATGCAAAGATAATCCTTCCATTTGCACGGAACATTCGGTGTGTGTAAACCTGCCCGGGAATTACAGCTGTCAGTGTCAGGAAGGATACGTTTGGAGTAAGGATGGAAACTTTTCTTGTATTTTAGGTAAGCCAGATGTCACAGCTGTGGCCTGCTCTAATTAGGATAAACAATGAGTATGTGCTCAATGATTAGCAATGTCTTTTTAAACTGATTATGACAGAACCCGCAAAAACAAAAGAAGTGTTATTATATACGCGTAAATGCGTAGCCATTTAACGTTCTATCCCTGTCCTTGTATTTTATACACACTGCATGGAAATCAATGATTTTCAATAGCAAGTGGGGAAGAAAAGACGGTATGGCTCAGACGGCTTCCCATAGATATGTTGGGACACACGGCTATTCCAGTTAACATACATAACTCTACAAAAAAATGGCGGGCGGTTGGAGGTAGATTCATATTTCCCTGGTGCTCTCAGAGCTGAAGGGGAACAGGAAGCCGATCGGTTTGTGGTGTCTGTAGTGCGTCCTGTTGTTGTCCTGTATTTGTCCTGTCCTGTCTTTGTTTTTTGCCAGTGGTGTCGAGGGTGGGTTAATTTGGCTGGCACGTCGTCATATAAGTAAAATACCCTTGAGTACGATGTTAAAACCCAATGAAACAAATAAGCAAATAAACAAACAAACCAACTACAAAAAATGTTGATTGAACTCAGGCTTCCGATAGATATGTGGGGACATACGGTATTTCAGTTAACATACATTACTCTACAAAAAAAAAATGGGAATTGACTGTTGATTGAACTCAGGTATGGAACGTGACTTGACTGAATAACAACAACAAAAAACCCACCAAAAACACAGACACAGCAGTCAACAGTCGCTTACAAAACCTTTTTTAACAATATTAGTCCAATGTTTGTTACAGTGGCGCCTTCTTCATCGGCGGATCCAAATAGTGGAACATCAGTGGGAGTATACGTGGGGGTGACCATTGGTTTTCTCACCTTATTGTCAGCAGTTATCGCGGGGATTGTTATCAGGTAAATATTGTAAGCAAATACAAATGTTTAGATAAATGATTAATGTGATGGAAGTAAATGTAGATTGGGGATTGATTGTAAGGCCCTTCATGTTAGATATAACGTTCTTTGCCTATAACTAGGAGTATTGCTAAATGGTTGTAAGGTTAAGCTAAGAATTTTAGTTTTGTCTTAAATTGCGAATTTACCGATTTGGGAAGGGACATATTAGCTTGTTTCTATTTAGATTGCACGCTACAGACTCAAAGAAGGCTATTGCATTTGACATTTTGCTCAAGGTAGCTCTGTTATATATGATTATCATTCAGGCGACATCAACTTTGATCAAAGTTCCATAAAGATCAATATAATCTTTCGAAGTTGTTGCTAGATTAGGGTTTTTTGAAGAGACAAAAATCATGTGGAATCAAACCAGAAATTTAGATTTGTGTGGTGTATTTTCTTATTCACATGGGTTTAGATTGCCAAAACTAAATTATGAAAGATGTTGTGTATAAACGATATTAAGCAATGATGAAAACGAATGAAATTGTTGCCTGCACTCTTACACAAATGTAGCGGCAATGGAACCCTTTAATGTTCTTCAGTCATTGCTCTGGTGGAACCCTTTATGGATCTGTATTGAACTCTCAGAGCAACTGTTCCAAGTATTTCTCCTAGTCTTGTTATAATTATCTAAGAACTGTTCTTTTCGTAATGGCTCCATATAGAACTATCCTATTTTATAAAGAACCATCAAAGAACCATTATTTACAAGAGTGTGGTGAGTACAATGTACGTTATGATTTATATCTATTCCAGACGAAAAAGAGGTTTTAAAAAACCATTCGAAGAAACAAGAGAATTTTCTCACAAACTGTCTGATGAAAACACCAATAGTAATGACGCTCATGAAAATGTCATCTTAGAAACCGAAGATCAAGATTTTACTTCCAGTAAAAGTGTGGCAGCTAAGGTATTGGTAGAATATTTTAAACGAGAACAGGAAGAAGACAGATCTGGTTTAAAGCAACTCGTGGCTACTGTTGACAAAATGCTTTCGAACAATCAAAGAGTTGTGGGCACAGCTGTATCAGATAACTTTACAGATATGAAAATTAAGGGTACTGGCGAATCGAAAGATGAAGGAATCTTCGACGCTGCATATGAAGAGCCTGTTATTCCCAATACTAACGGACTGACTGACCAGATAAACAGTGCGGATAGCTTAGTTAAAACCCCACCCTCAGTAATTTTGGCATCTGGCGAAACTGCCAGAAATCAAGGTCCCAGCGTGTACTGCTCGTTGGGTCATGATGTAGAATATGAAAATCAGAAAGATCAAAACACATATATTAGCCTTGCACTGCCTATTGAAGATTGTAGCTCACTTGACGGCGACGACTATGAATGGCTGGGAAATTGAAA
>JARFOD010007070.1:886-11569 GCA_031763545.1 Mopalia muscosa | reverse complement strand
ACGATAAGCTGACAACTTTTAATAAACCTTTTGGCATTTTCCAAACTATTGAAACTATTTTTTTATGCTTTATTCTAAAATTCTTCTATAGTTTCTCATAAAGACCAAATATTAATTTCTGAAAAATTAATATTTGGTCTTTGAGGGGTTTCTTAAATTGTATGTTGTTCTATCTGAACTTCTGAGGTTGAATCCAGCCCGCAAATGTTTCTCGGTAATGTTAACATATATTTATGACAACACACGCTCGTTTCAGGTCCACACTATTGGGGTCTGTTGAACGCTGAGTGGATTCTATGCAATAAAGGGAAATACCAATCACCAGTCGACATCAATCCTCAACTTCTGGTTCACGACCCAGCATTATCTCCCCTCCATATCGATAGGAAAAAAGTGAGTGTATTCGGACTGATTTATAAGATGTCAGTTTCACCTGTGAATATATTCCCTTTAATCAATAGATGGAGATAAAATTAGGATGATTTTTCTCTGAAAATGTGTTTTTATCTGGCACTAATCAAGAATAAAGCAAGCAGTTGTATGAAGGATAAGTATATGAATTTTTATGTAAAACATATTTATTAGCAATGAGGAATTTCGGTCAGGGTAAAGCTGCCATGGGGAATATCTGTCAAGGTAGAGATGCCATGGGGAATATCTGTCAAGTTACATGTACCATGGGGAATTTCGGTCAGGGTAGAGATGCCATGGGGGATATCTGTCAAGTTAGATATACCATGAGGAATTTCGGTCAGGGTAGAGATGCCATGGGGAATATCTGTCCAGGTAGAGATACCAAGGGGAATTTCGACCAGGTTAGATATGCCCAGGGGAATTTCGGCCAGGGTACAGATGACGTGGTGGATATTAGTCAGGGTAGAGATGCCATGGAGATTATCGGTCAGGCTGGAGATTCCATGGGGATTATTGGTCAGGGTAGATACCATGGGCATTGCTGGCCAGGGAAGAGATATCATGGGAAATTCTTGTTTGGGTGGGGATACCATGACAAATACCGGTCATGGGAGAGATGCCATGAGGTATATCAGACAGAGACTGTTAGAGATATCTTGGGGAATACCGGTCAGGGTAGGGATATCATGGGGAATACCGGTCAGGGTAGGGATATCATGATAAATTCTGGTTATGGTGTGCATGACACGGTGAATACCAATCAGTTAAAACTACCATGGGAATAATTGGTCAGGGTAGGGATGTCATTGGGAATATCGGTCAGGGTAGGGATGTCATTGGGAATATCGGTCAGGGTAGGGATGTCATGGGGAATATCGGTCAGAGTAGGGATGTCATGGGGAATATCGGTCAGGGTAGGGATGTCATGGGGAATATCGGTCAGAGTAGGGATGTCATGGGGAATATCGGTCAGAGTAGGGATGTCATGGGGAATATTGGTCAGAGTAGGGATGTCATGGGGAATATGGGTCAGAGTAGGGATGTCATGGGGAATATCGGTCAGAGCAGGGATGTCGTGGAGAATATCGGTGGATATAGCAGGTGGAATATCCTGACTGGGTAGAGCAGTCTGGGTTGATATCTGACCAAGGTTGAGATGTAAAGATGTGATATGTCCCTTTTTCCCTTCAGGTTGGTGCGTACATCCTGAACACTGGGCATGACTTAACGGTGGAACTGGACGCGGATAGCCATCTGTTCATCCAGGGCGGGCCATTGGCTTACAGATATAAAATCTTCCAAATAAAAATACATTTTGGAAGCACGGACCAAGTGGGGTCGGAACATTTAATAGAAACCAAAGCCTTCCCAGTAGAGGTCAGTCATCAGACAACTCAGTTGTCAAGGGATATAATATCAAGCCTGTATTAATGGTAAAACCAAAACATTTCTTGATACATGACCTACTTAGTCATGTAATAACGGAAAGGCTTCCGTGCTGCCTTCCCGTTATTACATGACTATTAAAGTAGGTCATGTATAAAGAAATGTTTTGGTTTTACCATTAATACAGGCTTGATATTATAAACAAAAGAGTGTTTAAATACTAAATGAAATTATATACTGTTGAACCAGAGTTTACCTGCAATAAAAAAGGGGTTAGCAATTTTATACAATAAATTTAAAATCTCTTTAATTTTTTTCAGATTCAGGTTTTAGCTTTTAATGAAGATTTATATGCAAACATATCCACGGCCGTTCGGTCACCTCATGGTATTACAGCAATGGCAATATTTGCCCAGGTAAGTTATACGTCCGATTTCCATTCATTAGTTATTTGACTTGATCAAGATTTCTCCTTTGTCCAGGTAAATTACTCGTCCCGACCCACATTTTTATTTACATGATCAAGACTCGTTATACACGAGTTGAAAAACTATCGGCCTATATCATTTCTGAGCTGTGTGGGTAAAGATTTCTGAAAGGGTTGTTTTACGATTGTTTTCCACCACCTCGACAGTGATGTATCTCGATACCAATATGGCTTTTTGTTATAGGCTATCACTCAAGTCGTACATATTTATTTTCACATAGACAGTGGTAGAGCAGTTTAGTTTCTTTTCTTTGATATTTCATAAGCATTCGACAGAATGTAGAATAGTGGGCTTTTGTCAAATTAACGGAGAAGAGTCTCCCTGAGGATGCGGGGGTGCAACAGGGTTCTGTTCTTGGTCCTCTTCTATCTTTAATATTTTATAAATGACGTCGACGATACTGGTCAATATGTGTCAGAATATCATCTACTACACCCTGGTGTGCATTTGAATCTAAAGCAGGATTTTCGACGAATTCTACTCTTTAATACTACTTCTAGTATAGAAGGCCGGGTGGCTGAGTGGTATAGGTGACCGGCATTTACTGCCTAACTCCGAGGGTCGTGGGAGAGAATCCCGGAGGGGTTTCAATCTGCACAATTTTCTGAACTATAATCTGTTAAAACTGAGAAAGTGTTAACCCAAAATAAGGAAAACAATGAATTCTATTTAGACTCAAGCTCAAATCGTATCCAGGCACAGTAATCCATCCATTGTTACCTTCAATCCTCGTACTATTCATTCATCACCCTTTCATAAACATTTAGGAGTAACCTTTTCGCAAGATGATTTAAAGAATGATCAGATTGAAACCATGATAGTTAAAGCTGCTACGAGATCTTCTGTCTTCTCTGCATGGATTAAAATACAAGTTGGACATGTCCACATACTATCTATTTGATTTGATTTGATTTTATTCACCTACAGAAAATGGATGCATATACATAAAGTAAACGTATATAAATTGAAAAAACACAAATTGGAAAACAATAAATTTAAAGCATATGAAAATTTTGGCGGCAATAAAGCACAAAGGCTTGTTCTATCCCAGAGGTTTGAAACAGGTTATGCAACGTATTAGTCAAATAAATTGACGCCTCTCCACTTCAAGCTAATTTACATAACAAACGGCTAAATCTATTTTCCACACAGCATTGCCTCTCCAATTTGCAAATGCCACGAGAGCAAACCAAAAAACCGAAACCAGGCCAACCAACAAATTGTTAGCAAATGTAATTGCGATACATATTCGAATGCCTACATCCATCACGATCAGCGTAGTTATGGTACCACATTACCGACAATATCGCGATACTTTGCCTATTGATACAATCATAATAGAGCGTACAGTTACACTATAGACAGGACACTTCACGCGATACTATCAAATCCCGAGACACACTGTCGCTTCTTCCCTTGCCGATTATCTTGCAGCTACAGCTGCCGCATTGTGAATGTTAATGATCGGAAACAAAACTCTGCCATTCGGCGACTAAAGCGGATTGTATGTTCATTGAACTTAAATCCTTTTTTAAAATATGTTTTGTGCAACACGACACAACTCTATTCCAGACCAATGATACAGCAAGTGGTGAATTTAAGATGGTTACAAGAGTGGCCAAAATGATCAGATTTAAAGGTAAGCTCAAGGCAAGCTATACCGTAGGCCTTACATATACCGTATATAATCATACAAAGTTACTGAACTGCTATAACATATTACCCCTTCCGGATTGACTGGTTTATTTATGTTACCCGAAATATGTTCAACCACAGACACTTGTATCTAGCTAATTTCCAAGTTCAAAATGTGGCCAGTTGTGTAGAAACTTCGTAATGTCCCTATTACAAACTTTTGCCGACAGCAACGGCATTTATGTTTAGCTTTACAAAATGACACCTCCAGTAAGCCTGCGGATATATTAAAGATTCCAGGTGAGTTTTATTTTTGTTGGTTTGTTTTTATTCTTCGTATGTGGGCATAATTGCGAAAGCTCCTTTCCTATCTTTGGTATATATAAACGGTAATCAATGACGAATGACCTATAGACTCCCCGAGAAAGGATGTCTACTATAGCTCTACACAGGTGTCTGTGGTTCATCATAGTCCTTCTAGTGCCATTCATCGAGAGCAGACATATATTGCAATTAATCGATGTGATATAGTTTTTAATCGTTATTAAATAATTGGAAACTGCTCAAGTATTCGTTTTTCTTCGGACCAGTTACTGAGGTAATGCCTGGGTTTCAGGTGACAAGAAGCGGGTGAAATCATTTCAAATTCAACGCCTTCTCCCGAACACACAATTTTATATGACCTATGATGGCTCTATGACCTTTCCTCCGTGTCACGAGGTCGTCACGTGGATCATCATGAATCGACCAATCACTATCACCAAAAAACAGGTATGGTAACTCGTGCACCTTAATAAAGTGTATATTTATTTGATCAAATTGTTTTACAGATTAAAATACAAGGCCCCTACATGTAGTTTATAAACTGTTATTTTGTTTGTTTGTTTATTTGTTTGGGGCCGTACTTAAGATTGTTTCACTCACATGATGGCGTGTCAGGCCAATGGGTGAAAGAAACCACCCTCGACGCCACTGGCAACAAAGACAAGACGGGACAATCACAGGACAGATTACAAAGACACCAAGAAGAAATCCACTTCCCGTTCCCCTTTATATCTGAAAGCACCCTGGCAACATGGTATCTAGTGGGGTTGGAACTGACATCTAGTGGTTTTATAAAAGTTAATAAGAATAAAATCCGTAGGATATGTAGGCCTTACCTAAATACGTCAAACTTACTACATATCTGTATCTGTAATAAGCTACTATGTGTCAATGCTTTTGATAATATAATCGAACCGTCTGGTTACCGGGAACTGTATACCATATCATGGATCTACCATTCTTTGCTAAAATATTGCTGGATAACTATCACTCTTAGAAATAATGGTTCTTCGAGGGTTATTTAGAAAAGAAGATGGTTCTTTAAGGAATCATTACGACAAAAACGGTTCTTTTATATCAAAAGAATATCAAAAGAAAGAGATAAATACTTGGAACAGTTGCTGTGAGGGTTATACAAACAGAACCAAAAAGGGTTGCACAAGGGCCATGACTGAAAAACCTTAAAGGGTTCCTTAAGAGCCATATTATTGTAAGAGTGTAGTCAAACACAACTGTGTGTGTGTGTTATGCAAAAACAATATTTTTCTGTCTTTTTATTTACAGGAAAAAAAATTATTTAAGATTTGCACTTTAATTATTTCACCCTACTATGCACTCGAATTAATTAATTACATTATATACGCGGTCAGTTTAGGGGTATAAACAAGGTCTTGTAATTTGTACTAATTTATTTATTGGTCAATAGATTCAGCTCAAGTTCTATTCAATTCACTTAAACTATGGGGTCCGTTTTCTTTCGTTTCAGCTTTCTGTTCTCCGTTCATTGAATCAAGTAGATCGTGATGCTCTCCAGGTCCGAATGGAAAATAACTTCAGAAAAACATTGCCTTTAAGTAACAGAACAATAAGAACGAATATACAATTCTTCAACGAAGTAAGTCTGACTTACAAAATCAGTACTAAGGTTTTTACATTTTGTAACCATCAAGTACCATCTAGCTTTTTAACGCAGACTGGGAACTTTGTGATAAATCCGCACCATGCATCACTGTCTTACCAGGAAGTGACGAAGGGGCTCTTCTTTACAGGTACATACAAAACTGAAAATGTGTTATGTAGCTCAACATAAAATTTTATTTAAAAATGATCAAACTTGATAGTAGCTTTATAATTTATTGGTTTGCTTGATTTGGGTGACTCGTATCTTTAAAAAGGGAATTTGATTGATCTACAGCTGAATGACATCAAAGCAATAGTCCGGGTGTATTTATACAGCTGCAATTTGTCTTGCTACGACCGCACAATTTACGCCGATTTAGCGAATATCACTACATTTATCCATTGGAAATTGTACTAGGTTTATGACCAAGCGGGATGTACGTAAGTCATGGAGGTAAGCCCGATTCCGGTTTTAACCAATTGCGGTACATATGATCATGGTTTATCAAATGTAAAACAGCCTGTATACGGCTGAATAATGACCGAAATTTGATACAATTCGAACTAAATTTACATTGACTTACAGTGGAGTCTGGCTAATTTATTGCCAATTAATTAGGAAGGAACAAATATTCAATCACTTTGGTTAAACTTTTGCCAATGATCTGTAATTGGGTTTTAATCCTGTTGATCTAACATCGGATGAATAAATAAATAAAATAAATTAACACGCTGGAATGAACCTGAAAGTCTAACACCAAATTACTGACCTATACAAACATTAATGCTGATATGAGTTATGGTCTATTTTTAGATTAATCAGTTTTCAAGTTAGCACGACAGCTTGCATCCACAGTTATAAACCAGTAATGCTTTGAGAAAACGGTCCTGTCATCTTGTTGAATTGGTTTACTTGATGTTGTAGAAAGACCCCGAATGTTCCCACGAGAAAAGAACAAATTACATGAGTAAGTACCGTTCTAAAATAAAATCAATACTACTGCCTACGTCGAGTCATTGACTGTAAGACACCCGGGCCATGTTGCTTTGCACTTCTTTTATTTGTTGGGCTGTGGCATACGTCGCCCCCAGTGTTAGCGGAAATTAATTTGCGATGGATTGGCATAGCCTACGAGAGTCGCGAGAATACGATTGGAGTAAGTACTAGCAGAGAACATTTAGTGACCATAAATTAAGTATCGTCTGAATATTTAAATCAGACGGCAACTTTTAGAGAATCACCTGCCATTATAGGTCTACTTTCGTCTCACGATGTCAAACTAAACTATAATAAAAAGTTGTTCCAGTTCCAGATAGCCGCGCATGTTCTACTTTCTATGTCCAGTTGCAGCTGATCGTGAGTAGTTTTAGGCAATCGCAAGTGACATAAGCGCTTACAAGTACGACTGTGATCAACTAGTTCCGGTGAGGTGTGTGTAGTCTCTGACGTGTGAGGTATTTTGTTGTTGTTGAAAGTAAGTCATTATTCAATTTATTTTTTTTAGAAACATATATACATACAAAACAAATCAACATATATACAGGATGAAAGAGAACTAATCGAAATATTGATTAAGGAGGAGGTGTTTCAGGGATATTTTAAACATTGATTGTAATGCGATTTCTTTTATTGTGGATGGCAGTTTGTTCCACTCACGAGCACCAGTGGTTTCTAATGTACGGTCAGACAGGTTTGTCAAACATAGAGGAATTTTGAGGCTCAGAGGACTATTTTTAGTTGGGTAAGTTTCCGATAGTCGACAGACATATCATAATTTATCCTAATCAAACTGTTCGGCTTGTGTTTGTTCTCATTGTAGTGAGCGACAAATTTGCTCAATGACGGTAGATGTTGTGTTATTAGAGGAAGGGATTATTGCCTGTGAGAAAGTGACTTTACATTTCCATAGAAAGGTACAAAAAATATTTATAATAAATGATGTGGTAAAAAAAAAAAAGAAAAAAAAAAAAGAGGAACATTTACAAAACACGATTGATTACAAGCTTGACATGAAGGAAGGATTGATTTGCTATCTCAAGGTTTAATCAGAGATGTAATTTAATCCATGTTATTACAATGTCAGGAGATTTGCGTCCATTAGATTCTGGCTACAGATTTGTGTCGAAAAAAAAAAAAAAATTCACAGCTGTAAAACTGCTCACAACTGCTCACAATTTCAATTTCCAATTTTTCCATTTTATCGAGATTTATTCTGGAAATATTTCACCTAAGGAAGAAGATGTTTGAAAAAAAATAAAAAATAAACAAGACCACCAACCATTTAATTACGTTAAACTAACCCTTATTAATCAACTAATTTCATCAATTTTTTTTTTCTTAATTAATTTTCTCATTTGCGTTTCAGGAAAAGATGGAGAAGAAAGAAGCTAGGATTTTCATAATTAAAAAGTGTAAACCTCAAACAGAAAATTTGCATCGGATTTTCAATATTTATACTTCTCCTAATACATTGTGTAAAACAAATTTATTGAAATTTATTCGTTTCACGTTGCGTTTTTTTTTTTATTGAGATGAAGCTGTTACATCTCAAACTCAAATCCACACTGGTCAGATTTCATGAACAATCTCATCGTAAATGCCAAGTTTAATTGCAATAAAAAAAATTATATGCAAAAAGCTGTATCTTTTTTGAAGAGACAGAAAGTTTTTCTTGCCTCCACAGCGATTGGAACTAATCTCTACAAGCCAGGCCCTAGTTCGTATCATGGTGGACATAAGCAACATTTTTTTCCTAACAATAAAAATATAGAAAAATATGTTTATATACGTTTCTATATATGTATATCTTATTGAAAAACTTAACATCTCTCCCGTATCACCTAGTTTGATTGGGAAGTCTGGACAAATACCATGTAATCAGCAGTTATGAAAAATTATATTCCAATTGTATGGATGGCATTGCTAATAGCATTATTACTGATTAGATAACGGACTTGACAACTCTTGTATGGTGAACTGTTCGTGCCATATAGAGTTTCTCTCGCTAGAACATTGACTGTTATTCAGGAAGCATTCACCAAAATCATTTCACCTTAATTTCTTTACAAAACCGTTTTGGTTGTAGTAGTCAATACTATACAGAAATGATATGGCATGTGTCATCTACCATACGTGAGTTCCCAACTTGGTTCTAAGAGGGTTAGAAAAGCTAACCACAATCTTTGAACACCATTGTCCAAAACTGCTGATTACAGAGTATATTTTCAGGCACATTTTTGTTTTCATCAATTTATACTATTTTTTTGTGCATGTGGGCCATTTTCGGAAAAATGTACAAATAACAGTAAAGACATTTTTTAGACTTTAATCTTTTTTCATTACTTTAAAATTGATGTTTATGCCATTGTTCTTTTTAAAAACTAAGTGGTTATAAGCTGAAAATATTTTTGAAAATAAAAACAAAATCAAAGATTAAAATCATTTTGTCATCACCGTTATCAGTAAAATTTGATAAAGACTGGACATCAAATATGCTTTTAATACCTTAAAAAAAATTCAATGGCATGTACTTTTAACTCATTTTTATATATTGGTGCTTTTAAAAATAGAACAAAAATGTTTCTTTTTGAGATTTGTCTCTACCTTTATCATTCATTGCTCTTGATAATCAGTTAAAAACAAAACATACAGAGGGCACGACTGTAATATTTTAATGTGCCAGGATATAGGAAGCCATTATTGATTTGAGCTGGAGGCAAAAAAAAAAAAAGGGTTTTTTTTAAAGCTTTTTATTTCTTGTTTGTCTTTACCGTTATTTGTACATTTTTCTGAAAATGGCCTTCGACATTGGTCGTGTTCATGTCCTGTATATTCGTGTATATAAGTTGGTTGTGAGCTGTATACTGTACATAACGACATTCACTCCAAAGACAAGCGTTGGCCTCTTGTTACTAATCGATGCTGCAAAGAAACGTCCCACTTTGTATTTGTCATCAGAACTGAAGGGAAATGTCTCTGCATTATAAATCAGACGTTATTAACTCGAGGAATTCAATATACCATCATCTGAACACTTGCTGTCTTTTGACATATAGCAACATGAATGGGCTTAGTGCGCTTACTAATCCTACTTTGAGTTACCATTTACGAGGTAGAGTCTGTCTGTCGGCCATCAAGTATATAATGAGTGAGTTACGTGATGTGGCTCTGGCAATCACACGGTTGGGTTTTAAAAGGTTTCCTATCGGGTTTTAATGTAATTAGGCTAGGAGCTGTGTAAAGTGGACAGTCCGTCATCAAATCATTGAACTACCCTTATGACAGACGTTAAACCCCTACAAAACAAACGAACGAACAGACAAAGTAATAGTGACAGCATGCAGTTTTTACACTGAGCTACTGTGTTGTGACATAATTTAATATATTCCTTGTGGTTGGTGTCCTCACACCAATCCTTGTAGTTCTTGTAGAATCAATTGGTTAGTCAATCAGTTAGTTTGATTGATTTAACGTCGTACTCAAGGGTATTTCACTTATATGGCCACGGATTGTTCACTTCACTGGTCGACAGACGGACTCGATCCCGTGGATGGTAAACGAGTAGGATTAGGAAGCGCACGCGCTACCAGTAAGCCACGGCCTCGTCTGATTGGGGTTGTATGTCGTACTCAAGGGTATTTTATTTGTAAGATAACAGTTTGTCCACTCTACACTGATGACAGTTTGTCCACTCTACACAGTTCCTTGCCTAACTACGGTGTGAAACTTGGAGGAAAACTTATAAAAACCAGCCCGCAATTGCCTGAGCCTGATCAAAGAAGGATTGTCATTAGTAGTAGTGCCCGTGCAACCCCC
>JARFOD010007059.1:0-11569 GCA_031763545.1 Mopalia muscosa | reverse complement strand
ATTTTAAATGTCTGAGGGCCTCTGGGGAGACCAGTTTTATTAACTGACAGAGTTGTAGTGATTGTACTCTATACCCTTGATAAATAAAGTTTTATATATACATACATCTATATTGTCATTCTTTCATCTAGTTTATTGTCGTAAACTAGAAGTGCACTTTAAGTTGGAATAAGGGGAAATGTGTACATGTATTAAGGTCTTACTGGAGCCCTTGGTCGATTTTCAGAACACCTGTTGTATTTAGTCTCTTATGCAGAAGAATATATTTGTTTGTTTGCTTGGTGTTTAACATCTTACTCAAGGGTATTTCAGTTATGACGACGGATTGTCCACTTCACACTGTAGGCCTACACAGCCATATTACGGTGGAAAACTGGGAGGAAACCTTGTAAAACCCACCCCCTAGATTGCTGGAGCCACAACATGTGACTCACTCATATACCTGATGGTCGACAGGCAGACTTGATCATGTGAAAGGTAAATCGAAGCAGATTCAGTTTAGGAAGCACACTCGTTACCACTAAGCCAGGGCCGCGGGCGAGTAGAATATAAATCTGTACCATATATAATATATATGTATATATTTTAGGAAAGCTTCCATACTCAGGATTACATATATATGTGAATGTGGTGAAAATCCAATTATTATTTCTGAAAATATTGCTAAATGAGTAAATGCCAACAGGAAAAATGGGCTCGTTTTTAATGGTTAATTTCTCGAAGTGCAATAACAATAAGACTCAATTAATTGGTTGACGGAGTAGAATATTCCTTTTATTACATGTTTGCTTGTTTGATTAGGGTTTAACATCATACTCAAGGGTATATCACTTATATGACGACAGATTGTCCACTTCACACTGTACACAGCCTTATTACGGTAGAAAACCGAGAGAAAACCTCATAAAAACCACCCCCTCGATTGCCACAGCATCCCTTTTATTTCAAGAAATAAATATATTATTATGATTGGCTATGGCATTACAATTATTGGAAGACCAAGAAAATGCCAACAAAAAAATTGGAAAATTTGCCTTCAACTGGTTTGTATCCGAAGAGCAGATACTAGAGGGCAGCATGTGTGTTTGATCTTATTGTGAATGAATGAAATGATTTCATTACCAGCTGTCTGCTATATTATAGAGAACTACATGTACATGTCCCCAAATATTTCAGTATTGGAAGCCCTACTGTTTGTGGTGTCTGTATTGCATCCTGTTGTTGTCCTGTTTTTGCCTCTTTGTTTGTTTCCAGTGGTGACCTTCACCAATTAGGCTGGCACATCATCATATAAGTGAAATACCCTTGAGTATGACTTTGAACCCAAATAACAAACAAGCAAATTAACTCAGTACTGGATACATTCAATAATTTAAGCATTATAAATTACAAATCTGACAATTTCAAAACAGGCATTTTGGAACTCCTGCTTTTGAAAAGAACAATACATGTACACAGTCTAAAAATATGTACTCTTGTCCAGAGTACTAGACTAAAGATATAAAAATTACACAATACTGCAAGATTTTATTTCGCAGGTTAAAGGCAAGAAAAGACACACACACAAAAAAACCCACCAACAATTGCCATTGCTAAATACTGTCTAAAAATAGTTACATCCTGATAGTGTCTGGAGTCATAGTGATCCAACAGTCCCCTATCCTCTTTCTAAACTCAGTGATATTTTGAACAAGCTGTCTGCTGAGTAAATGCAGGTCAACAGTTGAGTGACCTACATTTGTTATAAAGTCAAAACAAATAGCATCAGGTGATTCACTGTGGGGATTCCCCTATATCATCACCTATCCATACTACTGGTAGTCATTACAACATATATATGGTAACACAAACCAATTAAAGCCAGTTTTAATTTGCCAAAATCTGAGCAATGCTGTCACAACCATCAAGATTAATAAAGATATTAAATTTGGTTTAATTTTTTTTTCACAGGAATCTTTGCATTATTAAATAAAAAAAGAACTAAATCTCCAATCTTCGAGTTCCCTTGTAGAGCTGTTTCTCACCTATGAACGACTAATCTCTGTTAACCAGTTACACAACAAACATAGCTACATGTACACACAATTATTAAACATGATAGCAGCTATCACAGCTCCATCCACCATAGACTGGATACAAAAACCAATCAACGTTGAACAAGGATGGTTTTCTTGGAGTTTAACACCATACTTAAGGATATTTTATTTCTATAACGGCATGCCAGACCAATGGTTGAACTGAAGGAAACCACCCTTGATGCCACTGTCAATAAACAAGGACAAGACAAGACAAAGACAGGACCACTGCGGGAAAATGTAATGGAATATGGGAATCTCATCGCTGGGAAAATTACCGATAAATAATCGTGCACAAGGCCTTTTTTTGTCTCACAATAGTTCAAAGCCTTCTAAATATAAGTGGTTAAGGAGGGTTCATATCAAAATAAAGAATTATACATAGTAGACTATTAAATGGACTAAATCACAATTGAAAAGCTGGCTTCCCAAAAGGTAGCATGAGCAACCATTGTCCGGTGGGGGCTGGAGGTTTGTGCCACTAGAAATCAAAAGCTTCACTTCTTTAGAAACTAGTTGTCCAGTTTATACAGTTTCCCAGTCGCCTGCCAGTTTGTCCAAGTGAGGCAATTGTTCAATTCAGGGTGTCTAAACTATGGATGGACACCCCTCTGCCTATTTAAAGCAATTGCCAATCGGCTAACCACATTGCTGTGCATGTCTGGGTGGGATACCATGCCTATTGACATTTATTGGCATACAGGCAAACTTTTTGAAAAAACAAATTTATGTAACAATTACAAAGCAAATGAGAAAAAAAATAATGAGATTCCGTGACTGGCAAAGAACTCCATATACAGGATCTGGCCCTAAAACCACACATTACTGTTGTGTAACAAATTTGACAACAGACTAATCACAAATGGGGAGAACATTTATACAAATTTGTATCATTAATGGCAAATAAAACACATTTTTCTAGCCAAAAACAGGACGCCATTTGAGGACATCACTAACATATCAGCTTTATGTTGCCCCTTAGCTTAGCTTAGTTCCATAGCTCCATTCATTCAAATACATCCTATTAATTTTAGCTCCATGTGCCCCTGTGGAGGCAGATATTTAAAGTAAAAATCCGGCTTCGACAAGATTTTGTTTCTTGGTGATGATGGTTGTGCCATGTTTAAACGTCTAGCATGGTGCATTATAGGTAATATACATGGCCGCTATTGTAAACAGAAAGCGAAATCTTGTCGATGTCGGACTTTGACTTTGGATATTTGCATCCACACTGAGCATATGGAGCCCAAATTTAAATAGGATGTATTTTTTAGGCAGATTACTGAACATCAAGAGATCCTTGACTTGCTGAGCGAAGTGGTTAACTTGTTTGAGCAGAGGCGGCCAAAAGTAGCCTGAAAGACTATTATTTGACAAAGTACTTAAGAGTATTTCACTCACATGACAGACTGCCAGTCCAAAGGGTGAATGAAACAACCTCCAGACACCAACAGAAAGAAAAAAAAAAAAACACTGCAGGACAAATACAGGAAAGACATCACAAACATATATCTGCTTCCTGTTCCTCTATAGCTCAGAAAGCCCAGCAGGAAGCCCTTTCCAACCACCTGCCCAGTTACCAAAGAGTTTATAAAATAATTAGCTGTGCAATACATTTAGTGTAAATCAGAACATGGCCAGCTATCTTTGGCCTAATTCCTGAAAAACTCATATTGCAATAAATTCACCATATCCCATGAACATCACACTTTAAATATTCTGCAAACCTAGTTTCAGTGAAAACACACCATTTTTGGGTGAACTCTTTAAATTATTGTATGTATATTAATAATGTAATATAGGACTTGGAGAGAAATTTATAATCTTGCATATTGTGTTTAGGAGAAATCTGACATTTTACCACAAGTGATTACCATATGTAGACAGTTGAAGAGAGTTCTTCATCACCCTGTAATGACTTTATGATTTGAAGATAATTTTATTGGTTCTTTTGTATTTAATTTACTGCTGATCAATGAACAAACTAACCAAACAATCAATCAATTGATAAGGTTTATTCTTAATTTCTACGGAATAGGAATATACTGTATAGCGATCTGTAAGCTTTTCTGCTGATCATATTGTGGAGCTCAGCCAATATCCAGACAAGTACTATCGTATTGTTACACCCTTTATCCCTATAATTAACGAACACTCGCTGTTGTATTACGATTACCCTACCTAGTATCAATATTCGGCTAAAGCTACATTTTTATCTATTTAATAATGAAGCAAACAAAAACTTAACAGGTATCATGTAGGCATAATTTCTAGCTCATATCTGTGGCCATTTTGGGGGGGAGGGGGGCTGAATGGCTGATATTATTTAAGTTCATGATGATTTTTATCCTTGTTTCACATTTCATTTACTATGCCTCCTCGGTTCATTTTGTGTAGTCTATTTATGAAACTAGTACACACTGTAGTTCACAAAGTGTATTAAATCAACAGGCCATACAGATTCAATATTATTTGCGATTCAGCGACAGGAATTTTTCCAAAAGGTTTAATTCTCCACAACTTCATTTCGCTGTTGTCTGTATAGTGTATAGGCCCTATGTACAATTCAATGAGATACATATTCTCAAATACACTTAGGCCTAACAAGGCCTTGAGTATTAATATATTAAGGCTAAAGCGTAAAGTGTAGGCCCAGCCAACCTTTCTAGTGGAATAACGTCTAAAAAGTTATCATAAATATGCCTAAGCCTAATCCTAAATATGCCTAGGCCTATAGCCCGGAGATGATCTGACCGTACAAAATCGGGTACCAGTAACAAAAATTACACGATATCGTTTTGTCTATAAGCTTATATAATAAATTAGACATACATGTAAATACTTTGTGTGAGCATTGTCTAATTTATTAGGCTATTGTCATTCGGATCCTCTCGATGCTATCTGAAATGAACCATATAAGCAGCCTTAATCCAGAGACAAGACTCTCAATGTGATACATAACACACCCACAACATTTTTACTTCCCAAGGCAAATCCAAATGGAAAATTTATTCCACAAACCCATTTGATCATGTCGGATAGAGTCCGTGTAAGCACTTCCGTCAAGCAAAAATATTTCAAACCGCCCAAAAAATCAGCTGTAACAAAAGGGAGCAATACAAACCTACCGATCTCACGTTTGATTTCCAAGGCAACGAATAAAGGTTGGGAAAAGCTTTTTCTGACGTGAAGCTGACGGCTTTAAGCGGCGACATCCACCATAATCTGACTTCTTCGAATGACGTCAATGCTTTTCGCGGAATTTTCATTAACGCACTGACGAGATCGAGAATTGGAAATATTTTTCCGTTTATAAGATACGGTGATATAGAATTAAGCTTAAAAATATAACTGTTGTAAAGAAATGTGAAAATAACATATTATTCTAAAAATTACGTCATCACTTTGTGTGTAGTTTATGAAGGAAGTGGGCAGGTGAATTGAAATGGATCGTAAACTAGACAGATAGACAGGTTGCTTTAGTAGGAAGGGCTGATAAACTTACAGGTACATTCGGAGGAGAGTTGGTTGATCTGTGTTTGTTCTTGATTCTGAAATTGCGAGTTCGGATGCCTTTATTCCATGGACTGTCAATGCTATATTTAACATTAAGATACTGTTAACCAGAAGCAAAGTTGTAAAACAACAACAACATAACATTGTTTTATATTTTGTGTGTTTATTAAAGTCTGAGGCGCCCTCATAGTGTTTTTTTTTTTTGGTTGTTGTTGCCCGTCGCGTCCAAACAAAGGCTATAACTACATGTATCTCACAAACGCTCAAATAAAGTCAATCTCTGGATAAGAACAACATGTGTCAGCTTAGATCTTAGATGCGAATTCGTATCCAAATAAACTATACAGTATAGAATATAGGGATACGAGGTATAGCCCTATGAAAACTACAGAAATAAGACCTGCCTTTGGATAACAGAAAATATGGAATCCGTATGGCCTCTAACCTTGCCAAAAAACACTCTGTCCTGTTTGTTGAATTTTCAGCGGTGTGTGCAATAAGCTTACACCAAACATGTACTTTCGTTCAAATGAAATTATATGCTAAGCATTTCATCTGGCCCTCTCTGGATTTTGAAACAAATGGCTACAATGTTCCTTGTTGGGGCTGTCACTTGGAGCTGTCAATCACTTCCAGCTACCTATTGAAGCATCGCTCACCCCACCCTTACTCATGTTACCCCGCCTCTCTTTCCTACAACTAGCTTCAATTGGGCGGGAATGATAAGGCCGTGAGAATTTTTGTTTGACTCTATTGCATATGCGAATGAGAGGCAGTATCTAACTAGATGTCATCCGGGTACTTTTTAAATTGATCAATAGTGAGGAGGGTTCTGCGGAGAAATGATTAATTTTGACATGAAAATTGACGAGTGCTCATTTTATGGGTCGGTCTTACCCAAAAGTGTCTAAGGAAGAAAACGAGGTGGTGTTTTACGGGGTAAGGCCATGCAGTTTTTATATGAAGATAAAGTTCCGAATCATCCGGCTATTTCTAGTTTTTAGTAAGCTTCATGTAGCATAGCTACCTAGATCTCCATTTCCTTGTGGTCATGTTAGCCCTAAATGATGTCTTACCTTCCCCATTTTCTTTTGGCAATGTTATAGATCTGGTATCTACGTCATAACGCAATGCCTCATTATTCTGAAAGGAACCTAGTGAAGTCCCTTCGTTAAATTCTTCTAGGCAGCCCCAGGCCTCAAAATAGGGTCCATAGCCTTTAGGTGCCTAGTGGCATAAAGTAACGGTAAAATTATTTTCCCATACTCTGTCGATGGTATTTCAATAAACCAGCCATCAATATCCAGAAGCTGGTTTATAATTTTCGCTATGAAAATATAAAGGAACGGCTTATGGAATTGAAGCTCAATTCCTATGATCAGGAGGGATGCAAATTAGACATGTGACACTGTATAACACTGACAACATGGAGAGAAAAGCACTGCGTGGGATAAACCGTGGTTTTGTATTCTCAGTTATAATTTGCATGCGTGAAGAGCTAAAATGTTGAAGTGAAGGTAGTATTGCTATTAACTAAAATGATGACCTGCCAGTGAGTCATGCTGGATATTTCATTCATTATGCTGACCACTAAGCTATCCTTGGATGTTAGTAATTTCTAGCAATCCCTGTCAAGTTAGTCCTTACTACATTATAGTTTATACGCATTGACATTTTTGCCTAAACTGATGAATAAATAGACTCAGACTGATTTAAGTCAGACCTAAAATGCTCCCTGTCTGGTGTGTAACAGGCAGAAATTCGCCCTTTCAAATGTCTCACAATAAACAAACATAATTCCAATAGAAATCTTTGGGGGAAGTTGACATATTCCCTCATTTTCTACATTTGACTTACAACATCAATACTGTCCCAGAAGAAAATCGAACAACTTCTAATTGTTTTAGCTGAATTCAGTGTTAACCATAACCCAGTGTTTTCTACCTTTTTATTGGACATTAGTCTTGAACTCTCTAAGTAAAATATTTGCATTAGATCTCAATGGCAACAAACAAAACAGATCTGATTTAATTTAAATTAAAAAGAACTGAGCCTGCCAATGTCATAAAATGGAATTTATGTGTTGGAAATTGGAATTATATTTGAAAGCCTGTGTCCTTAATTTTAAGATATTTTTTAAATTGATTGAACATAATTGACAAAGTGTATTATTTGTTTTTTAAGTGAGATATGGCCTCAACAATGTCATCTCCAATGGCACGAAAGAAGACCTCAAAAACTGGCTGGCTTCGGAAACAAGGTGGAATGGTTCGTTCCTGGCATCGACGCTGGTTTGTTCTTAATGGAGACTTTCTTTTCTACTTTTCTAAAGAAGATGACGCTAAGGCCCTGGGTACTATTTACCTACCAGGAAACCGTATAATAGAACATTCATTCCGACCGGATGAGCCAGAAAAATTTCTTTTTGAAATTTTACCAGGTATGAAATAAATTTTGAATATGGTACATGAGTCATTATATTGAAAGTACACAAGTGTGACTAATGTTTATACATGTAACTCCTCCTTTATACTGATTAATCTTCCTATTTGTTTTGTCTTTTAAGATGCTATTGTAAATATCGCACAATCAAAATAGTTTTGTTTTGTTAACCCATCATGTATGTACACCATTATATAGAGAATATTAGACAGTGAAGTTTGAATACCATAAATATTTCTCAAGTGAAAGGTTGAAAGAGATAATTCACGAGATGCCAAGCGTCAAGTGGGTTATTCTTTCCACCATTCGCAAAATCATTATTTATGGTATTTAAACTTACCTGTGTAGTATTCTATTTATTATTTATGTCAACTATAAAATCAAAATCTGTGTCAAATTCCCTGATCAGCTGTCATCTCACAAATGTCTGAATGGGATTATGCAATCCTTTGATATTTCTACGCCTGAACAAAACAAAACCATAATTTATCAATGACATATACATTTCAATGATATCAGTTTTTGCTATCATACATGATTAAAATGTCTAAGATGTTTAACAATTCTGTTGCCATAATATTTCTCAAATTGTCTGTCCCGAAAGGAAGAGCTATTTTTGACTAAAAACTTGCATATGCGTGATCCGGTTTTAACTAGAGCGCAAGCTCTAGGATGTGTTGACACTTGACAGCTCGAGGCATGGCTAATTGAAAAAGACTGAAAAGGTTTCTTTTGTTGCTTTTCTGTTGTATTTAAGATATCACCTAATTTTCTCTGACTTATTGTAATCATTATCAATTCCCTTGGTCAGTTTCACGTTATCCCTGTTTGGTGCAGTGCACTCTACACTAGAGTTCTCCATTTAGCCCGTCAAACTGTACAGTGCAGAGGTCACTCAAAAAAAGAACTACACCCTGGACAAGTTCAAAGGGTATTAACAAAAAGCGTTATTTCAAAGCAGTGAAATATCACTTTTATGCGTGAAGAAAATTCTGCTATTTCATTCATAAATTCACATTATTATCTTTTATGATTCTTATTTTTCAAATCCATATTCTAACTATAATATCTGTTTGTCTATATCCAAACTGTTTATCACAATGTGATATGTCTGATAATTCTGATATTGATTTAGAGTTGATGAAAAAAGGGTTTGCTGTCGGTCTGAAATGGACAATCCGATGTCATATAAATGAAATGACCTTAAGTATGAATTAAAACCCCTTTCCAAAAAACCAAAAAGTGTTAAGTAAAATAATGTATGTGAAATACCCTTGCCATGGCATAAAACACCAATCAATGAAACAAATATTTGTTATTTGTTCAGGAAAAGGTCAGTCTCGTATGACTCCGGGCCACGAATCATATATGATAAGTGCTTGCTCCCATGATGAAAGAAAGGAGTGGATTAAACACATTCGGCGTGTAATGTTCAGAGATGTTGGGGGAGGTAAGCTGTTTCAACCATATCATGTATGATCAGTATTATTCCGATGTACGGTGTTACATACTGCATTAGGCAGGTCATTCACTACCTCTTGAGCCTGTCACCAGGGGAGTTCTGAAGTTTTTTTCCAGGGTATCTATCCCAAATTCTTTACACCCCTTCGGCTTGATTTTAACACAGATATTATGTAAATAGTAACACATTAATGGCATTATTTTGAGTGTGTATTTTTTGGGGCACTGATAAATTTTCCAGAACCAAACTCTCTATAGAAACCACAGTTGTTTTATTCTAGGATGGGGGCTAGTTGAGATGGTGTTTCAAAGGTTTTGGTTTTTCCGGGATTTTTTTCCTTGTTGAAATTACTCATGTTTTAACCTGAATGGATGATGGAAGTTTCTCTGAATTTTTCGTTTCCAGTTGATATATAATTACATGGGATATCTAGTCCTCCCTTTGTTCCGTCACACACTAGATATAAACTAACATGATACTTCCTGGTCCTTTTAATTTAGACCAGCACTCAAACATAAACACATAATTACCACAAGTTTAACTTAGCTCAGACCAACTATAAACAGGGGATTATCCAGTCGTCTCAACATGCAGAGTGGTAAGTCTATGCTCAGAGTACAGCTCAATCTGCTTATCTTTGTGCAGTCTATCAATAGATTTTAACAGAGATTACTACAGAATAGAACCTATAATTCTTGTATTGTAAACAGTTACCTGGTAACAGTATGATAAATTAGATGTAGGGATGTACCGATACACTGACTCATCATGATTTGAAATGTATCTTGATATTGGCCTCACGAGTTACGATACGATAATAATTGTCAGGTAAAACATTGCGATACATCAATGCATCGTTACACCCGTAAGTAATTAGTTACAAGTTTGTATCTAAACCAATTGGTATGTTGTAAATAGAAATTAGACTAGACCTTATACAACATAAAATAAGGCAGGCCAAGAATGCTAATCAAAAGCACATGTATGCCTATCAGAAGTTCTGTAAATGTGATGGTACTGTTACCTGCTTTGTTTAGGCTATGGTACTTTAATACCACTGTGCACTGGTTACCAGCTTGAACTAGTTAGTTTTTCACTGGTAAGCACACAATATCTGCTGTGAATTTTGAGATAAATAGAAATGCCCTAAGAATTATGTTGAACATCCAATTTGTAAATATTTTGCTTGCATGACAATGCTGAAAGTTTGCATAGCAGTTTCTACCCTCCTTGTGGCAATACCGACGTTAAGAGACTGCTGGTGGAACCCTTTTAACCCCCAAAAACCTGTCTTTCATTTGAATACCTTTAAAATATAATATCTCAATCTATAGAGTATATATATGGTGGATGCACGGAAAATTGCCATTCTCTGCAAAAAAATAAACATGTACAAGCAACCTTTGTAAGCTTTTACAATTCCGTTTATTGCTATTTGAAGCAGTATAAATTAAATGTCAATTTAACACCTGTGAATCTGTGAGTGAGAATTTGAACTGGTCTATGGGCTGAAGGTGAGTTCAGCTACAACACACCTTTCAAGTGATCAGCTGTGCCTGTTGATCTGTTCTGCATCTAACTTGTATGTTTGGAATTCTTTTCCCAAAGACATATTTAAAAAGAATGGTGCATTACAGAAATGTAATCAATTGACTGTAACAATATCGATATAGCCATATTGGTCTATACCTGTGAACAAAATTTAAACAAAACTCAAAACGATGGCGCTTTTAAGGCTAACTGGTAGTTGTATTGTTAGCACAAGCTTTGGCTGTCAATATATGAGAGGTGTTGTGTAGTGGGCACTGGTACTCCTGTCTATATATAGCAATAACATGCCTCGCTAGGGGGCGCCACTTTCATGTGACAAAATGCTAACTTTATCAACTCCATGTACAGGATCCTCTTTGTCCCACTGTTTTCTCTATTTATATTACATGTAAATACAATTTTCTGTGGGGGGATTATGTGAATTACTAGGTTTTAAAGCTTGCGTATACCGAATTTAACGGCCAACTTCGGCCGGGTGGGTCTCCAAGTGTTTCCCATAATTCTACGCTTCCTGGTGTGTATT
>JARFOD010007048.1:0-11570 GCA_031763545.1 Mopalia muscosa | reverse complement strand
CCCCCCCCCCCCCCCCCCCCCGCGGCCTGTTGCCCTGGTTGTGAGTGAGATAGCTTTAAGTTTAACCCCGGACAAACATCAAAGTAATTTATAGTGAAAACATTCCATCGAAATTCGAATTACAAAAAAAAAAAAAAAAAATTAAAGCCGTTAATCGAGTTTTTCAGTTAGCATATTGTATAGTCAGTTTTAAGCCAAGAAAGCTTGGCCTGTACGTTAAAACTTAACACAGCAAATAACAGACAACGTGGGAACAAGTCAACCAAATGATAGGCAGCTAAAAGCGAAACCCTTCCTGGAACTTTCATTGATAAAGGTGGCAATAAAGTATAGGGTTATATCCGTCCCACCCAAAATCGAAAACAATTCTAACTCTTGCATTTCTGCTGTTGTATTCAAGCTAAGTCGATAAATTTGATGCAGTTATTAAGCCACTTGCTAATCTTTGTAACCGTGTTAAAAGGCGAAATTTGATGACGTTAAGAACATTTTATTTAACTTGTAGAGATCGCTACCAGATATCGATGGCATATACATGCCTGTCGGTTATTAAAAGTCTTGCTGGTTCCATGAACTTTACACCGATTATATCAATATAGTCTGTGTGCTTAGTGCCATCAGCGTATTCAGCGTGTTCAGTGAACTCAACGAAGATGAAGAAACTGAAACTTACATCATGTCTCGACGCAATATGTATAAAAAAGTATCGATCCAATGTATTCTACAGATGCATTCAACGACCACCTCGTTAGATGGAAAACAGCAATTATAGCCTTATAAACTTTGTTGACCTTGTTAAATCATGGAATATGATAGACCAGGTAGTTCTATTGTAGATTATTGACCATTTGTTAAGAAATATTCGCTTTCTAAGAGACACAACAATTATTAATTGCTCTCTGATTTGTGGGCTGTGTCACTTTCCTGTCAGAGGCGTAATCCACTACCTAGTGTCCCAAACCTTGTATTTTGCAGAAGGTTATTGGTCTAGGTAGACGTTATCTAATGCTGGTGATTCTCTGTCTGACTCTGTAAGCCTGGTTCCCGGACAGGTTCCAGCCTGCACAATGTTCTTACCTAGAACCGTCTCAAACTACAAAGTGTCATAATACGACAACCATCCTCTTGGCTCCTTTTAAAAAACGCCTTGTCCGAATATTTATCTTATTTAAAAATCTCAAATTTTTTCACATGAAATCCATTACCAAGAAGAATGCAGACAGAAATACACAAAAAATGCCCGCCATTCACAGTTATTACCCAAGAGTACACCGGTTCAATCCCTTATAGAGTGTTGCTCTGTCGAAGCTGGGATTACTATATATTTTGATCTCAGGTCAAACTTACCACCATGCTATCAACCGGCTGGCTGAGTGGTCTAGGTAGACGTTATATCTGCTGCCTGACTCTATAAGTCCGACTCCCGGACGTGTTCCAACTTGCACAATTTTCTTAACTAGAATCTGTTCAATATAAAAAATTGCTACCTCCAAAATATCGAAAAATATGTTAATATTCACATTCGAAAAGACTCAAATACATTCATTGTAATATAAGTATTCAACTTGATACTTTGAATAGAAAATAAAAGCTACAAGCTTAATTGGCCAAATCTATAGGGTTTTAATGTTTCAATATTGCTAAGTATATGCCAAAAACCAAAACGCAACATCACAAACAAGATTTAAAACACGAATTCTTCCAAAAATTTGCTTGATTGAGACATGACAACAGGATCATGTTATAAAGTAAATGTCCGATAATTGAATTTAAGTCAAAATAATGACTGTTGATCACACGTGACTTTTGGGTCAGTCTTTGTGTAACGCTGCACAAAGAAAGTGTAGGGAAACACTTAGTGCAGTTGCACTTGCGAATCATGTCTAATCATTAAGCGAGTTTAATGGGTATAAAAGACACATAGCCGTTCCATTGAATTCAGTTGTTAAATTGTTTCTCCAACCTGCTATGATATGCCAAGACTAGACGCAGCTACCCGGAACGTCGTCATTGGTCATCTCCTGGCCAATGAATCACAGAATGCAGTCGATAGACTTTATCCTGTCCACCGCAGCACGATTTCCAGGCTCTCCCAACGGTACCAGCAATCCGGTTCAACAGCTGGCCGTCAACGTTCTGGTCGACCTAGGGTCACAACACCAGCCCAAGATCGCTACATCCGGTTACTTGATCTGAAAAACCGGACCATAACAGCAACCGAAACCGCATCAAATGACCCAGGTCTCTGGAGAATATCGGCACAGGCAGTGAGAAACCGTCTCCGTCAAAACGGTTTCAGCGCCAGACGTCGATCATTACTTTGACGTAGTACTGAGACAACATCATCGACGTGCAAGGGTCGGATGGTGCAACAGATGTAGGCATTGGAACCTGCGAAACTGGAGGCGAGTCTGGTTTAGCGAGGAATTCATATTCAAGCTGCAGAGACCAGATGGTCGTACACGTGTCTACAGACGCCGGAATGAGAGGTTTGCCAGGAACTGCGTCCTTGACTGAGGTCGACAATTTCGGCGGAGGAAGTGTGATGATGCATGTGGGGTGTCATATCCTGAACCTGAAAAACTCAACTGGCGCACATCCCTGACAACCTTAACGCCGCTCGATACAGAGATGAGGTTTTGACACCACACATGCGGCCCATAATGGACCTCCGTAGATAAATTTTTCAGCACGACAACGCCCGGCCGCACACAGCTCGTGCTAATGTTGAGTTTCTAAATAACCATAACGTAATAGTGCTGCCCTGGCCGTCCAAATCACCAGATTTTAACCCAGTAGAAATTTGTGGGACGATTTGGATAGACACGTGTGCAGTCGATATCCAGCGGCGCAAAATTTGCAAGAACTGCAGCCGGCTATTGAGCTTGTCTATGCCAGACGGCCCGTGCTGTGTAATTGTGGTCACAATAGATATGGACTTGGCATTGACATCATCTGAGCGCTATGGACTTTAATGTGATAAATTTTGACAATTTAATGAACTTTAAAATCTGAACAAACAGTCTGCTTAATTTTAATGTAATGTGATGCTTATTTCTGTATTTAAAATGATGTTGAAAATTCTTATTTGGATAAAAAAAAATTAATGTTACATTTCTTCTTTGGGAGAGTATATATGGGTTAGGTTTAATTGTGGAGAATTATTTACTTGCTATGATTTAAAACATGAAGAAATTCCATGACAAATGCTCTGTTTATCAATTGTTCGGATTATTATAATAAACAGTCAAAATCGGCCCTTAATGACGTCTTACCTTGTCCATTTTCTTGTGGCCATTGTATACGTCAGGTATCAACGTCATAGTGGAGTTGGGAGCTGCCTATAAGGATTTATTTTACGACCGGATTGAAAGCAATGTTGCAGTTCATACGTTCTTGTGGAATGTTATGGTAGGTCGTTATGACCTTGATACCTGACATATACAATGACCACAAGAACATGGGAAAGGTAAGAGGTCATTAAGGGCTAAGTCAAAATTAACTTTATTTAGCAATTACGGGTAACACATACGCCAGATCCAAGCTGAAATGACCTGGAATAAGGATTGCCAATTAAAGTATGGATGTCAATTCAAAACGAAGTTCAGTTTTGATCCAATTTATTCGGATATTTGTATGCAGTGAAGTTTATCATTTTTTACGACTATTGCGTCACTTTGGAAATAAATATGAAAAACAAGAAGAAAAAAACCCAACATAATCTGTGGTATCAAAAAAAGTAACAAGTTGGCTCTATAGTCTTTGTTGAGCTTGTATGTGATTGGCCGCGACTATATATCACGATGTCAATCAAAAGGTGTACTGATAAGTTTAGTGGTATGTCCAGCAAGTAACAGTGATGCGTGCAGATTTCCCCCAGCTTGAAGTGTGTGACTCAGAAACGTTATTCTTGGTGTTTGATATCTTCAGGATAAACATTGTCCCTCAACCCCATGCTTTGCTTTCTAGGGCTCATCTGCGACCTCTTCTGTGTCCATTGGCTCGTCAGCAAACAGAGGCTCGTCTAGAGTCACCATGCCTCCTGTTATCACTTGCCGGATCCACCGAAGATAGGGAGAGATTCGAGTGAAGACACTAGGATAACCTGGGTGCGTACACTGCTCGGTTCCCCACGATACTATCCCGATCAGGTAATATTGATCCTGAAACTGACACATCAACGGGCCACCGGAGTCTCCCTGAAAATACAAATATACCATAATAAATAATCTGGCATAGGAATGTTTTGGCACCGTATTTACATACATAAAAAATATTCTTTGTAATGTAATTCCACAATTGAAATTTCAATTAAAAAGCAATATAACATAAATGTTCGAATGACTAAAGCTGAACAATGACAAAATATGTGAGTGCATAATTAAGTGTAAAATGTAATTAAATCTAATTATGTAATCTCTTACACCGTTCTTTTAACCCCTACATACTCGATAGATGTGTTACTCTGGTCACGACACATATTTGGAAGAGACTAAAATGAGGGAAAAGCAAAGCTCGCTTATATTGCTTATGTTAAACATTGCTATACCCAAACACATGAATACACGCTATTTATCCAAATAAATGTAGACAGACAGGTACAGAGGGTTCGGATACTTGTTTCATTACGTCGATGGGCGCCGCCAAGTTTGACAAAATTATACACCTCTTTCGCGGCTACTCGTCAAGGAACGATATTTCTTTCTTCCGAATATATCCGAATCATCATTATATTTTCGTGGCGATCTATTTCGTAAGAATTCTTTAAAGCTGATTTAATTAACCAATTAAGATGTTTTATGGCAAGCATTGTATCATTAAAACAAAATTACAAGGGAGGTAATTTAGTCTCTCCGTCTTACCTTCATTAAATTCACGGAGGTCGTTAGATGTGCATCAGAGTGCATGAAGTTTTAGGTGAGATTTAGAAATTGTCTAGACACTTTTAAATTGTTCCCAGTGTGATAATAGTTACATCAGGGCGTGTAATTGTTACTTTTGTCCCTCTGAGAGTTTTATTTTCTCCTCTTTTAATATGATCTTTGAATGAATCGACCCCCTAATGATTAAAACGATCTTACTCCCGGTGAAACAGAAGTCTAACTTTATTAAAAATAAAATGTCGAAGAAATGGTCCGTATAATAAGCCTGATGCTAAAGTGATTTCAATACCGTTTTACTTCAAAACAAATACCCACCATGGAGAGTGACAGTTTCTACAAGCTAGTCGGGACATTCCACTATTAAAGACAGATTATGCTTTGCTTTGGTTTTGTTTTTTGTGCGTGTCTTTGGGCCTAATATATGTGAAATCTGAGGTATATTCGGTTTGAATACATATCAACCATCCAAGTGATGTGGCTTTGACTAGTCGAAAAGTTCTCAAGCAAATGTATTGAATGTAATTATTTTCCCGTACCTTACATGGTCCAGCCGTACCATTACCAAAACAAACCATATCAGCTCTTATCCCTCGCTGCCAGATCTGTTCACAACGGTCATGACCAATTACCTCCCCTTGAACTTCTCTCATTGTCCAATTCACTATCTGTTCTGAAACAACACACGTTATCAAGATTGTTTATTTATATACAGTACGATACATCTGAATATACACAAATAACATTGGTATGTTCATGGTAAATCGTCAAGACTTGGAAATCTGCAACACATTCTAAAACAGAGATGCCAAGCATTCCATCTTTGATCATTTCGTCCTGACGAGCCATTTCATTTGAAGGTTGATCCTTAAATTTCCCCCGTATAAATAAGTATCAGAATACAACAACTTGTTTCAATGTTTATACCAAAACGACAGGATTTTGGCTAAAGTTATCAGTAGGTAATATTCATTGACAGACGAAGGTAAAACGATCTTTATCAAATGTGGGTGTACTTCATGAGTGTACAGTTTTGTTTATATTGTCATCAGGTTTTGATGAATAAAGATTCAAGCAGCATATCATCGTGTTTTTGATGGATTTAGAGTCTTTCACAAGTATTTATGCGGCCACATTGGCTTAGAGTTCTAAGTCTTATTTCTGTTTAATAAAGCTGTAACTGGTAAAAATAAAAAAAATAAAAATAAAAAGGAAGGTTTTGTTTGTTTGGTGTTTAATGTCGCACTCAAGGGTATTTCACTTATATGACGACGCGCACTCGCTACCACTGAACCACGGCGGCGGTCCTAAAAAGGAAGAAAAAAGAAGTGCAAGCCTCCAACGGGAAATGGAATGAGCCGCATGGTGAAGGCAGTAGATGTAATACCTCTTGTTTCTCCCCATCCTGCCACCCAACAGTTATCATTGTCGTTGAAGATAAGTGTATCCCGGTCCACATCATCCACACCCTCCACATGGGACGTCATCATCTGTGACGTGGTACAAATCGTGTTACAGAAGGGTTCCTCTACCGGAGCGTCACTCGCCAGTTTGACCAGAGCTATATCATGACTGTACCGTCCACTTGCAGACTGGCTCCTCTTTGAATTTAGAGTGGCATGCCAACTGTCTCTGTAACGAGGGTGCTGAAATACATGTAAACAGACTCCCATCACGTTTTGATCATTACAAGTTCCACCTTGTGTAAGCCTGAAGACTGTGTTTGGGGAATAGTTTAAGCTACAGGACACTTAAAATTTGAGAGAGGTCTAAACTTGGTAAATTCCCTGATATAAGTGCTGAAAGGGCCCTGTGCTCTTTTTTGACTCAAAATGTATCAGTGAGAAACATTTGTGTGTACTTTTCTTTTGATAAAAGGATTGAAAACATATTTTTTGCTCATTTAATGGCGTTTTTTTAACTTAAAAAATTTTACATTATTTTATGCTTTAATTGCATTTACCCACGGGTATGCTTTATCAACAAATAGCTTGTCTTGTAAATTGACCGAGGTTTACACAATTCCTGTGTCATAGTATTTGCACTGTTTTGCGCTGTTGGGATATTACTGTTATATTACTTCCGATTTGTATGTAGCCATGTTTGAATTAAGTGATATAAAGACTTTATCGTTTGAAATAATATAAATGTGCGTCCAATTCCTTGCGAGTAATTACACAAAACGTTTTTATTCCAATTCCATGAAGCATATGCAAAGATCTAATACGTGATAATGGAATGTATCACATCATTAACACACACGCACAAATCTTTGGTCGTAAAACAGTCTTTGAACAAATATATATTTAAATTTTGGAGCAAATAAAAAATCTTGGCCATGCAAGTGTTAGTTTGTGTGCATACTAATTGTTTTCTTGACTATAATTAACAGGAATTGTGCAGTGTTTTAAAATATGTATTTTTTTCTGTTAGTTTGAGCAAAAAATCTTGAATTTGGAACAAATAAAAAATATTGGTCATGAATGTGTTATTTCTCATGGGAACTAATTGTTTTCTTGAATATAATTAACATATCTTGTACTGGAACTTAGAGCAGAAAGTCTTGAAATTTGTCCACTTTAACATACAATAAATAACCCAATGACTTGAGCATTGTTGGTTGAAGACATTAGGTGAAAGCACTGGTTAAATGCATTTGGTTTTGAACTTGTAGATAATATAGCCCAGTCGACCATCATGTTTCACCTTTATTCATCATTCGAACACAACCTTACTCCTATAAAAGATCATGCGACATGAGGCTGTTAATTTGTCTCCTGAACAAGCCTTTTATGCTGGGTTTCTATTTAAACGCACATCCAAAATCGTATAAACCCAAGCCTATCAGCCGTCGAAGCTTTATCGCACAACAATCGCGTGTATTTGTTTTGATAGTTCTTTTCAAACGTCCTTAGAATCAAAGAAATAGCCCAACGACTGGATGTTGATGATATTTAAACTGTGAACACCTGCTTTTAATTAGGTTTATAAGTTCATTTCGAGCACTGCTTTTCGTCATTATTGTTTTTGCTTCCAATCGAAAACTCCTAGTGCCGTTGAATCGGCTTATTCCATTGGTCGTTTTTTTAAAAGATAAAACCCCAGATGAAACTAAGTCGACTCAGAAAACACGGTACAGATTTCTAATGTGCCAAGGTCAATACACCTGTCTTGACCGTGGCTCGCGAAGATGCATTTATTTATACTCACTGGATTGGTAATGAACAATGAATCCATACCGTATTACATTCCCATAGTGTCTCACCTTAATGATTTGTGTAATTCTGAGATCGTATTCAGTACCATCGCGCCTCACTAAATCGTGCTCTCCAAACCGGGCCTTCCAATAGCGTGGGAAAGGTAAACTGAAAAAGTTATAGTACATAAATAAATATTATTATTATATAATAATAACATTTACAAGTTTTCTATTAATTCACTAGAAGTGACCCCCTGTCTCACTTGGCCCTCGGTCTCCCCGAACTTGCATCCATATCATACACGTGGAAAAAAAATTAAACACGACGTAAAAAACGAATGGACAAACATTCAACCTCGATACCATGGGTTTACTATCAAGGAGGGCTTTTCTAAGTGCTTATAGATAACTTAGTTTGATCACGTACCAACAGATTATAATGTAACAAAATACCGCGAGTGTAATGAAAATAATCTATGTACTGTCATTACATTTTTATGATATGGTTTTTGATGCAGCTGCTTTATTAATTAAAATTGTTGACAATATCTGCTAGAAAAAATAACCACATTATTGGATACAAGTTATAAAACTTCTTTCAAAAGAATTAAAATACAATATCAGTCAAAACGTATTACAGTGTTTCCTAGAAATGTTATAACATTGTTAGTCATAAGTTATTATGATATCGATTGTAACTACACTTTGGGTTATTTGTCCCATTCTTGTGAAACCATAGGGGACTAAAGTTTTGCTCCCCGCCTGTCCGTCCGTTTGTAACGTAAGCATTCTTGTGCACTTCGTAGCGGTTCATAACTAAGATTTATAGACTTTTTGCCAAGTTATTCCAATTTTGGTTTACGACCTGTTTTTGCAAAGCTACAGTGAATTGAACTAAAACTTTTATAACAAGATATTTGAAATGACTGTCTTACAAATCAAGTTTGAGTTGAGTGCAGTTTTTTAGAAGTGGATGCTATTTTGATATAGCAAAACAAAACACGAAAAATACATGTGCACGTAGGTCTATCAGTTGCAGCCTACAACGTATGCGTTGGAACGACATGGACATTATGAATAGGTTCGAACAATAGTTTATTTTCCACTCAATACAAAATGTCGTATTTTATAAAGTGTCATTTGTGTTTATTTTATTACTCATTTACCATTATATCTATATATACCTTTCAACAGACGATGTATAATAGATTGTTTCTATACTTACTATCTGAAGCAGTGCGCTGCTGTGACTACCCATTTGGGAGATATTAACACACCCGCACACAGATGATAGCCGAGTGCTGCTCGCATGGAGACTAGCCAGGGCCAGGAGCCTTTCTGTGCTGCCGTCCCGCCCACTATTCTCTTTGACACAACAGAGGGGTCACGTAAAGATCCACAACGTTTGTCTAAACCGAAAACAAATTTTAACAATAAATAATCTGCTTGAGCAACAACATCTTTAATAAAATATTATCATTAACAATTCAGTTTTGACTATATGTTTTATTAATTGTCCACAGAACATTGCAATAATCCCCCCCCCCCCCCTCTCTCGGATTACAGCTTACAATCTTTTGACTTCCATTAGGTCAAAACTCATGTCCCCAATAGCTGAACATTTCTCTCTTCCTGATCATTCAAACATCATTTTGAAATCATGCCGATCGGAAAAAAAACATGATTTTTTTTCCATGTGAAGAGGACACCACACAGAAACTCTTAGAAACAGAGGCTTATTAGATTAAAACTCTTCAAACGTTATATCCACTGGGTTTCATTTGGGAACCAGGCAAATGAAATTATTAAATGTGTATTATCAACTCAATTCAAATAACCAAATAAAATACTCACGGTGTCGAATAGCCGCGTCTGCTAATAGTATAGCATCATCGGTGGTCGGAATCTGTTCTGTTGTAGTTGCTGTCGTCGTTGTTGGAGTTTGGGTCGGTGATGAAGTCGATGGCTGTTGAGTTGTTGTCCTCGTTGAATTTGAACCTGCGATTGGATTGACAAAGACGAGACTAAATGAAGCTGATTGATATTTAAAGTATCACCCCAATATAAAAATCAAGCAGGGCTTCAACATCAAATTGTTAACATGAAGCAATTTTTGCAACATCCAAAATAGTTATGCTGATTTTTATTGTGCAAATGACCTAAAAGTATCTTTGTTTCTATACCTGATCGCGACGGCGACATGAAGGAACGAGCGCAACAGAGTAACGTCTCGTCCGGACATAAGGCTATATTCCATCCGTGTCTTAAAGTCGGGAAACAGTCCAAGTCACATGTTCCTCCAAAGTGCCTGCATAAGTTATACCCGGACGACGACAGTAACCCTGATGCTGGCAATACTGAAATAAATTAGACATATAGCACATGGGTTTAATGATGGTTTTTTCATCATGGTCATGTTTTTCATTGTATAAATAATGTAAAAAAATAAACTAAAAATACACGCACAAGCCATATAGTTACTCTTACACCCTCTAGAAACTGACGAAAAGAAACCTACATTCTAAGACAGGGATAGTTTTTTTGAGAAAAAGGGTAATTTAAACTACAAAGACATAACGACTGAGATGGATTTTCAACTTCTGGATATATTTTCAACTTCAGCATATATTTTCAACTTCTGGATATAACCAGAATATAATATAACAATATAGCCAGAAGTTAAAAATCTATCTCAGTCGTCATGTCTTTGTAATTTACACAGCTTCAAAATGCCACTCAAACAAGGGTAATTTAAAGTAAAATATCGGAATTTGTTTGTCTGCTTCTGCTATTTGCTTTTGGGCCCGTGGCCGTGGCTTAGTGGTAGCCAGTGCGCTCCCTAAACTGAACCTGATTCAGGTATATGAGCGAGTCACATGTTGGGTCTTCGGCAATCGCGGTGGTGGTGTTTAAGAGGTTTCCTCTCGGTTTGTCATCGTTATAAGGCTGTGTACAGTGTGAAGTGGACAATCCGTCGTCATATAAGTGAAATACCCTTGAGTACGAAGTTAAACACCAATTAAACAAACAAACAAATTATGACATACATTATGTCCAGCAAATTATGCCTTTGAGAGGTTTTGATCATTTTGCATTTTTTTAAATTATCCTTGTAAAAAAAGAGCTGAAAATCTAAAAGAAAGTAATAATATAAAATAATTAAAAAAAAACGTGTTTGCTTTTTTCATTTTCAGGTTATTAACGACGGAATGGTTGGGGATATTTTCTGAAATAATTTCCTGACATGTGTAGTGGTTCTATATATAACATGGGCATTTCACAGACCAGGGATGAAGGAAGCTATTGTCATTCAAGAGACAGATGAACTCGAACATATTCATGAGAGACCTAAACTCAAACCGAAGATGAGATTTTGTTATGCATTAGATTTGATGACCTGCTGTTAGAGATATTGTCTCTAGCCTTACAATGACTGAATATAGATGAGCTTCTTATGAGAGACAGAAGGGCCAGGAATCTGTTATTAGAAG
>JARFOD010007026.1:0-11570 GCA_031763545.1 Mopalia muscosa | reverse complement strand
CCCACCCGCTCCCTCATGGGGCACCCTGATTTTTGGAATACAAGCCCAACATATACATGTGAAGGGACGAAAACTTGAAACCATTTAACGTATCCTTAATTTGGTTTAAAAACCAATGCCATGGGTATTATATATATTCCAAAACTTGGAGCCCAAAAATTTACTTGTTTAGACCAATATGGCAGCCATTTTTAATTTCCCAATCAACTAAGCTATTTGGATAAGATTTAGATTGTTTGTTTGTTTGATTGGGGTTTAACGTCGTCCTCAATGGTATTTCACTTATATGAAGACATGCCAGCCCAATGGGTGAAGGAAACCACCCTCGACACCACTGGCAACAAACGAAGACAGGATGGGACAAATACATGACGACAACAGGACGCAATACAGACACCACAAACAGATCCGCTTCCTGTTCCCCTTTAGCTCTAAGAGCACCGAGGCAACATGAAGCTCCCTTTCAACCACCCACTGGATAGGATTCAGTGAATTTTACCTTGGATAAAGTCTGAGGATGGAATTCTGGGAAGGTCATGATGTCTCCGCCACGTGATTCTCGAACAGTAAGCTGACGCCAGTTTCCACAATGAGTCTCTGGGTTAAAGGCCTCGTATTGACTACTTCGGAAATAATCTTGAAAGACCTTTTGAATAATGGAAACCATAAACACTGCTCGTAGCTTTTTATTCAAGTTTGAAAATTTACGAATTACCAAATCGTTTTGTCATAAACTAAATGTACATGTAGGATCAGTGACCAAAAAAACCCAATACAAAATCATCTCAAAATATTTAGTGGAAGAAATTTTTCTATAAAATATAGTAACGTTTTGTGAACCAATGGCTCCCACTCACTGAAAAGTTTACCATAGTACATGTAATTCTTCCATAACATTTGATTTTTTCAGGAGATAAAATAACCTGACAACCAACCTTGACAATATCAGCCATTTTCTCAGAGACTAAGGAACACTCGTACGGTTCTCCAACACTGCTTGTTCCCCCACTATACTTTCCCAATCTAAAACCTAACGTTTTCTCTGAAAGATAAAATAAAAAACATTTCAACACTAGTACATTCCTGATATATTAAGAAAGCCATTAGCTAATAAGAACTTATAACAAAAAATTATACATCTTATAAAAATTCCTTTTGGATTTCATTATAGCCAACTTAGCACCCAGTTTGTTGATCTCCTTATACAGGAATATTACAATCTTGTCTACTCCTCTCTCACAAAGACCCATAATTGCATACAAACACTGCAGTGGACATTAAGCTGGTCTGCAGGCCATAACCTGGTAGTTTTTGTGTTGGGCCGGCAAATTTCTAGACCTACAGGTCCCACTGACCTGTAGATTTTGTGAGTCTGTGTGTGAACCCAATCTGTGGGCCCGTAGTTTGAACTCATTCTGAACAGAAGAATCCTCGGTAGTTGAACCAGCAAACAGAACACTGGATGATGTGTGAACATGAAGTTGTGTATGATGTGACAAATTTGGAATCTTCATAGATGATAATACAATTTGATTTTTGTTGGGCCTGTTCATTTGGAAACTAAAGGCCCAAAAGGCCTGTAAAATTTCTACCTGGCCTGTAACTCTAGAAAGCTGCAGCATGGCCGGATAACAAAGAACTTAATTTCCACCCGTGCAACAGACACAAAATTCTAACAAAATCTTCTGAGTGATGGCGAAGATTCGGCCTGTATCTGACAACATGTAACTTTTATTTTCCTTAACATTGGTTAATTTACATTTCTTTGAAACACAAGTTTGCTTCTTGATCTGTTTTAAACTCATGCCAAATATCCTGTTTGCCACATATTCATCAACAAATTTCTAATAAGGTTATTGCTTTCTATTGGGAATTTGGGATGTCTGCAAAATTAAAATCTATTTAGAAACTGTTCCCTGGGAGTTTGTCTGGAACATGAGATGATTCATCACTGTTTATTAATGTTATCCCTGTGCCAGTGTGAATAAGTTTTATAAATAAATAAACCCACAGCTGGTTCAACTGCTGTTCTATCATTAGCACAGTTCAAGTTATTTAACATCAGGGGCGTGGTTTTTGTAGTAACCTAAAAGTTTAGCAAGATACTTACCTTCACCACTAGAGCTTTTACCTAAGGTGAATTCACACTTGTTTCTATATGCTGTAAGAATTGGCTGAAATTAGATAAACAGGTAAAACAAAATTTAATTAAATATAACAATCCCTCAACAATTTGCGCATCAGTTCTTATACATGTACTTAATTCTTGTTATCACTAACATTCATTTGATGTGTTGGTTTGATTGAAGTAATGTAACAGTTGTTTGCTGAGAATGAACTCCTTCTATATACGCTTTTAGTCATGAACAAACTTCAATATTATTAGGTTAAAGTTTGTTTGATTAGGACTTAACGTCGTACTCAAGGGCATTTCACTTATATGACGACATGCCGGCCCAATGGGTGAAGGAAACCACCCTCAACACCACTGGCAACAAACAAAGACAGGACAGGACAAATACAGGACAACAGGACGGAATACAGACACCACAAACAGATCAGCTTCCTGTTCCCCTTTAATACAAATTTTACAGACATATCTACCTTATGTTTGAAATGCTGCTGGGCGTAGTTCTTGACCTGTAGACTAGTTCTGGTAGGAATTAACTCAGATATCTTTGTCCAGCTCCTACCATACATTTCCTGTAACATCAAACATCAAAGCTGTATATTAATCAGTTGGGAATAACAATCATTTAACCACTGAGCATTTAAGATAGTTGAACATATCAATGAATCATCAAGGCACTGAGCATTAAAGATAGTTGAATATATCAATCCTTTAACTACTGAGCATTAAAGATAGTTGAATAAACCAATCATTTAACCACTGAGCATTAAAGATAGTTGAATATATCAATCTTTTAACTATTGAGCATTAAAGATAGTTGAATAAACCAATCATTTAACCACTGAGCATTTAAGATAGTTGAATAAGCCAATCATTTAACCACTGAGCATTAAAGATAGTTGAATATACCAATCCTTTAACCACTGAGCTTCAAAGATAGTTAAATATACCAATCCTTTACCCACTGAGCAACTTATTTAAATTATTGGCATGTCCACTCAGGTAATAGTTTACACCTTGTCAATTACATATGGACTAACACATCAACATTACAAATTGCTATGGCCTGTTCTTAGACATTCAGGATCATCCAAAGTAACATGAGCGTATTTAACGAACAGGGAGAGAAAAAACTAAAAAAAAATAATAACATCTGCACATGACATACATATTACAAACAGAGAGGGACGGATATTCAGATGAAACATAAACATTAGACAGAAAACCACTGAGCATTAGAGTTTATTGAACAAACCAATCCATTAATCACTGAGCAATAGAGTTTATTGAACAAACCAATCCGTTAACCACTCAGCAATAGAGTTTATTGAACAAACGAATCTTTTAACTACTGAGCAATAGATTTTATTGAACAAAACAATTATTTAACAACTGAGCAATAGTTTATTTGTTTGTTTGATTGGGGTTTAACATCCTTCTTCTTAAAAATCTAAAGTTGTCAAAAGCTGTCATAAAGCTTTGAAAATAAAAAAAAATCAAAGATTAAAACAATTTTGTCTTCACCGTTATCACTGAAATTGGTTTGATTGATTGGGGTTTAATGTCGTACTCAAGGGTATTTCACTTATATGATGACGTGCAAGCCAAATGGGTGAAGAAAAACACCCTGGACACCACTGGCAACATACAAAGATAGAACGGGACAAAAACAGGACGACAACAACAGGACGCAATACAGACACCACAAACACATCGGCTTCATGTACTGAGCAATAGAGTTTATTGAACAAACCAATCCTTTAACTACTGAGCAATAGAGTTTATTGAACAACCAATCCTTTAACCACTGAGCAATAGAGTAAGTTGAACATACCAATCCTTTAACTACTGAGCAATAGAGCTTATTGAACAAACCAATCCTTTAACTACTGAGCAATAGAGTTTATTGAACAAACCAATCCTTTAACCACTGAGCAATAGAGTTTATTGAACAAACCAATCCTTTACCCACTGAGCAATAGAGTTTATTGAACAAACCAATCCTTTACCCACTGAGCAATAGAGTAAGTTGAACATACCAATCCTTTAATGAAGTACTGTTTCTCCTCTTCGGTCCATGGTTTTTTGTGGGTGGATCCTTTTCTACCATCACTTTTCATTGGAGATTTGGGAATAGAACGGCCTATCAAATAGTTTCTGATAGAGTTATGGTCAAATAATATTCCTAACAGATTCTTCTGATCACATTTATGTTCATGGTTTCTGCCAGGTATGAGACTTAATAAATGAAGTTTAAAAAAAACAACAACCCTTTTGAAATAGCTATTTAAGAAAGAAAGGTCCATGGCTTAATACATTTATTGCTTGTTTGAGTCTGGTATTTCTTTATATGGCATCAGTGCTCAATATTAATTTGATACTATGTCACAATAATAAAATTTGAGCATAATAACAACTGACCATTTTTTGCGGTTTTTTCCACATTGTTTTGACACAAATATTTGAAGAATAAAAAAAGTATTTTATCTGTCAATACAGAAGGTAATATCTCCAACAATTTTTTTGATGGTGATTATTTTGACTTCTCTACATGATGTATGGAGGATAAGTGGGTTACTTGAAACATCTTCTTTTCATATATATAAAGGATACTGTTCTTCCTGTAACATTTTCTCAATGGTAGCTTTACTCTTCTCATCCAGGCATGTATCCAAACTCCACCCCTGTCAATAACACCAAATCACAATGTAGATTAGTAACTCATTATAAGAGGTAACAGGTTGTTGACTTTAGTTTGGCTACCAGATGGTTCATACAATGGTTCAACCATTTACAATCAACATTCTCATTAATATGTGAAGATGAAAAAAAGTAAGACAAAGTTGTGAACTTGTTGGATTTCACGACATTAAAATTTATGTAAGATACAGTCATTAGGTAACATGGGACTCAATGTATTAGATAACATAACATACAATAATTTTGGAAAGGGGTAAATCTGATTTTTATTTGACCTTTATTGAATATCTGTCTTAATCTCCAGGCAGATAAGATTATGCAGATTCAACATCAATCAATCAAACAGAAATACATGTTATAGAGCAATATTGATTTTTTAAATATTATTTCAAAACTAAAATATTTATACCATTCTGGTCTTAATATAAATAGCCAAATTTTCAAGAGTGACAAATTCAAATGCTTGAATATATTTGCCAGTGTTTGGACAATGAAATATTTTCAACAAAAATGTAACTGGCTATTATTAAAATGTTTACCTGTTCCAGCATCCATGGTGGGTTGGTAAACTCTGGGAGGAGATTAGCACTTTTAGATGGAAGCTCATTCAAGTCATATCCAACACTGCTCTCACTGCTTCAAACAAAGATATAGACAATTAATAAAAACCTCCCAATTTTGAATTACTGTACAACATGATATCATTAATTTAAACTGACATACTGAATGATATCTATCATGCTGTGTCAAGAAACCAAGTAAAAGGGCAATCACAACAGTAATTATTTTGTATCCCTTTTTATTAAAAAAAAGCACATGGCTGATGATTCAAATATATCCTAAATATCAAATCTCCTGGCATTGATTATGTTTGTTTTTTTGTTTGATTTGGTGTTTAACCTCGTTCTCAAGGGTATTTCACTTATATGACGACGACACAAATAAAGAACATCACAAACAAATCTGCTTCCCGTTTATACCCTTTCGCTCTGGGAACACCAGGGCAACGGAAAGCAACCTCTTTCCTCGTCTCTTACGATTGACTGTGGAAGCCGAGGGAGTATTCTACAGGGCCATGGCCCACCCGCCCCCTCACGGGGCTGGGACATAGTGTGAACCTCTAAACCTAAATCCTTGCCAGGTATACAATTACATGGTTTTAGAGAACAAAAACACCACAATTGTAAAAGTATACACTATTTACTCTGGTGCTTATCGAGACACCTTATATTTTTAATACGAAAAGAAATATCGCACCACTCGATAATCCCACCCCCCCCCCCCCCCCAAAAAAAAAAAAGAAGCCAAATAAACAATTTTTTTAAAACTGTTCAGCATTTTGTCATTCATTGTTCAACTGAATCCATTCACACTTGAGCCCACAATGAGTCTATTTCATTCCTTATTTCAAACAACAACAATTAGGGGAGTGGATCACATTTTTTCGATTGGATTTCGCCTTGACAATTCCACATTGAAGTAAATTGAACTATGTAATCCATCTATTGCTTCATTCATCGGGGTATCTTCAACAGACAAATAAAATTCAAAACTGCCACCAATTGGCAAAACAGAACGTGGTACTTCCCGTTACCCATTATACTAACTTTTTAGTTATTAATAAGAGCATAAATATTGTCAGAAAACCACATCATTGATATTTAATAGAACATGTGAGAACCAAACTATTAAGATGTCCATTCCAAACAAAAGACAAGTATATATTTCAATGTCAAGCTGAAAAATAAGCTTCAACAAAACACTACAATGTCTTCTGGAATTCCTCTAAATTGGAGCCTATTGGTTATTAAATGTTCTTTCTATTTGGCAAGTATTTTAACACCAGATCCATTAAAAACAGTTACTGTAGATCAGACATTCTCACAGGTGGTGTGTTTCTGAAAGCTTCAACTTTCATTTTGCTGCAAAGGAATTATTTTTGAATTGGCTGTTCACTTTTGTTGACAATTGATTGCAAATCTCAGCTATTTACAGTTTGAAGATCAGAAAGACGTAGGTATCTGATTTATCCATATACTGATAGCTTTGATCACTTGTATGTTAAGAGTGATCCTCTTCTGTTACTTCTATCTGTACACTGTGGGCTTCCTTCTCGGCTTCCTGACGACTGTACCGTGATCGAATCGCAACTGAAAACAGAAGCACATTATGCGACATCTCCACTTGATTAAACTGTAAACGGTTAAACAAGTGATTAACTATTATCTCAGTAAACTCTGTGACTAGTTTAACATTAACTATATGGAATAAACTCTCTGCACTGATTTCTCTACAAGCCTTACGAGCCCTCATGTAGGCCTACAAATCAATGAAAATACTGACTGTAGTCACACGACAGCCAACAATATCAAACTTATTGTTGAAGGTCACAAATTAAAAGTTTTCGACTCTGCTATGAAAAAATCATTTAGCGTCAAGTTTCAATGGCAATGCATGCTATATGGAAAATTCATTGTACTAATTTCTCGTAAAAGAATTGAATTTATATTATAAAGAGTTCCGTGATAAACCTGGCATTGATGACAATCCTTATTATGGCAAAACGGCTTGTCACAATTATTGTGTGAGGAAAATTAATAAGACCACGGATAGCCCAAGCAGCATGCACCATATTGTAAAAATGGAAAAACTAAGAATAATTAATTTTGATATTCAGAATTATACATATATGTTGCAGATTAATTTATTTTATTTACTTCAGGCATCGGTAAAAAATGTACCAAACAGCAACCAAATTTGTCACCATCTCAATTTGAAAGGAGACTGGCCCGGAAGTTTTATCAAGTCACTCTCGGACGAGTCTACTTTCAAATTGAGGCAATTACAAATGGCTGCTGTTTGGTAGATTTTGCCACACTAGTGACTAGTAGTGTGTTTTTAACCTGATTTCTTTACAAAATTTGTTCGGATTACCATAAAAGACGATGCAAACGAAAGCTACCCTGTGGACTACTGTGGGGGTTGTACTATGGCAAAATATGCGATATCATGGACATAAGAGCTGCAAATATATACTCGTAAGTACCAAATTATACATTGGAACATCATAATTGTGAATTGCCGTTACATGCTTATACTGAATTCTCAGTTCTATAAGGACTACCTTAAACTATAACAAATAACATTACCCTGGGTCTTAGGAAGAAAAAACACACCGTGGAACCAAAAATATTCATCCAATCTGTTTGTTTTAAACGGAAATTTTACACAAACTTTCTAGCGCTACACCCTCTGTCTACAGTAGAATTATGGCTATAGACTATTCCCGTTATAGTCTCATTTTTGTTATGATAAACAAAGGGCGGTAATTACGTGAAGGGTGGTGTCCCATCTATAATTTCACGGATTAAGCGGTCACGGCCATATAGCGATTTCCCTTGAATAAACAGGGAAATATGATGTGTGTATATCACAGAATAAGCCTTAATACTGTTTGTAAGAAACGCCTTGAAACACACACCATTTGAGTTATTCTTCTTCGTTTCGTTAAAATTTTTGTGAAATCTGGTGCGCTCACAACATAATGTAGACTACCTGTCATACATTATTTTGTCAGATCTACAACTATAGCTTTAATAGCGTATGGGGAAGTATTGTAGGTCTGGTTTCATTCACAGTCTATATGTTTTAAGTCATTTATACTGGTCTACATACAAGTCAGAAGAATTCCGATGAAGAGAGCGGCCGTCATGATGATGTTGGCGTAGAGGGCCTCTGTCTTTGTGATCATAGCTCGCATCCCTAGCGTCAGTGCTATACCGAAAATCTGAAACAACAATTGGTATTCTAGACGTTAAAACTAACTTTTTTCTTTAAACTGACATGACCTTTAAAGTACCATCCCAGCATATTGTAATCCCATGCAAGTATAATCGGCCCAAAGCTGGAAAACGTCCGTTTTTTGGCATGACTGAGCATGTTAACAGCTCTCTAAGTAAAACAATGTTCAAAGGCTACGTGTAGAACTTTCTGCACTATATGCTGAACACATTTCTCCACCTAAATATGAAATGAACAAAAAATCTGGCTCCTGATTGCCGAAATGAAACTCTATTTCTAGCCACTTTCTGGCTTACAGCTGGTGGCCTGCAAGGGTGACCCTGAGACCACCGCTCTGCGTCTGCCGCATGTATATTAATTTCGGGGGCCCTATACGGCCGCCGCATCCTAGCGGTAGAGCAAATGTGACTCAGGTATTACTCACAACCTATATGGTCAGCGTATGAGGGGCTAATGAGCCATACGCCTAAATATTTGTGTACCGGTATGCACAATTTTTTCGACGATATCGCTGTACTACGATGTATATCAGCGTTCCTCAGTGTGCTACTAACTTATACAAAATTTACCAATAACTTACTCGATGAACGCCAGCGTATACGCCAACATTTTCATACGTCGGCTGGTTAAATCGTCAAGGTGTGACGGGGCCGAGAAACGCTTAAAATTTAACATTCTTAAAGGTGCTGTGCTTGCTATAAAAACAAGACGCCCGCTCTAAATCATGGCATTAAAGCGAATAAAGAATTAGAGCTATTTTAGTCTTAACTATACCAGACAGGTATCTGTCATTTGTTTCTAAAAGTGATAAGCTCATGCTGTTATAGAAAAGTCCAATGTTTCAAGTCCGACTAGTATTATATACTACTTTAGTTTCACATGTGTGTCCTGAATCTTAAAATTATGTCAAAAAAGCGACTTATAATATTTCATGTGATTATCTTTGGATTAATGTGACATAGTGTGTTTGGCTTTGCCACACAGATAATTAAAAGGCGGAAACCCGGTTGTTTGACTTTTCATGTTAATTCCTCAGACATTATGTTTAGCATTTTCTTCAACTATTTGAAAATACATATGCCTAGTTAAAATCCTTCCTGATGATGGTTTGATTAATAAACCAAAACGTTGAGTCAAAATGAATTCATTATCTCTCTTCAGAGTTTTTACTATACTTTACTTCTTAACATATCCTACTGAGTAATGTAATAAGATAAAGAAACACTATTAACAGGATTAATTCGTTTATGGATTAAAGGACAATTTAATCTCTTTCTTTATTTATCTTACAGGGCACTGAGCTCAGTCTGTACATTTCGAAAGTGTTGAACCTTGGCATCTTTTAGTCTCCTGATGATGCTAAACTAAAACGCCGAAATATTAAGATCAAAATGAGTCTTTCCTTCTGTTGGAATTACTCTTGTATACTAGTCTACGATACAGTTATCAGTGGAAACTAAGGAGTAGGTTTATATGAATGACAAAGGAAAAAAAGAACAGTACCTGAGCAGAAGCATTTAATATACCAGATGACGTTCCTTCTGGCTCAGGGTATGTAATCTCTGCGGCAAACTCGAATCCAACAGGTAGATAACCCGTCATGAAAAATCTATAAAAAAAAAAAAACAGAAATAAAGTTAGCTACAATGGAATTGATGTCAAATATGTTTTAAAAAAACAGAACTGGGGTGATATCTGATAGGGCGATTCGCTTATTTTCGTCTTTGATTTCGTACTTAAGGCTAATTCAATTTGAATTGTCGATGTTCTTATTTAAAGCAACAGTACACCACTTTGCTATTTCCTTACATTATAGTACATCTCGATTACACATAATGTGGAGATTCCGAGTCCGGCAAATGGGCCATTTTCAGAAAAATGTACAAATAACGGTAAAGACGAACAAACAATAAAAAGCTTTTTAACAAAGTCCTCTGCCTCCAGCTCAAATCAATAATAGCTTCCTATATCATGGCACATTCGAATATGACTGTTTTTAACTGATTTATCAAGTGCAATGAATGATAATGGTAGGGACAAATCTCAAAAAGAAAAAAATCTGTTTTTAAATGTAGCAATGCCTAAGAATGAGTAAAAAGTACATTGCATTTAACTTTTTGTATTAAAATCATATTTGATGTCCAGTCCTTTGGGAAGTTATTAACATTTTGGCTCCAATTTCAGTGATAACGTTGAAGACAAAATTGTTTTAATCTTTGAATTTTTTTTATTTTCAAAGCTTTATGAAAGCTTACGACAACTTTTAATTTTTAAAAAGAACTATATCCTAAAAATCAATCATGAATTTTTGTAAAAATAAACTTTAAAAGTACTAATAAAAGATTAACAGTCTAAAAAAATGTCTTTACCATTATTTGTACATTTTTCTGAAAATGGCCTAAATACACTTCACACTTTGGTAGTCACAATTCAATTTGGACACAGTTAATTCCACAATTAATTGTCTTTGTCAGAAATGAACGCTTCTCGTTTAACGTCGTACCCAAGGGTATTTCACTTATATAACCACGGATTCTCCTTTTTACAATATTCCTTACGGTGAAAACCCAGTAGGAAACCAGGTAAAAATAATCACTGCGACTGCCGGAGTGATTCCTGTGACTCACTCATATATCTTATAGGGAAACAGAAGGACTCTTGTGTGGTACCGTCGAAGAAGGATTAGTACGTCGACACACTATTCACTTAATCACGACAGCGGGCCTTTTTAAAAATCAGACGCACGTTGGTGACAGGAAACAGTAAAAACTGTTGTATTAATTGTGCTCTGTTTCATATCAGCAATGAAGACAATCAGTTTGTTTGTTTGTTTGATTGGTGTTTAACGCCGTACTGAAAGATATTTCACTTATATGACGACGGACACAAATACAGAACATCATAAACAAATCTGCTTCCCGTTACCCTTTAGCTCTGC